>PVHP010051324.1:0-11491 GCA_004024765.1 Zapus hudsonius | reverse complement strand
CAGGTGTGCAAGGTTGCCTGCATGGAGCCCGATGGGGCCATGAGGATGAACTGTGGGTTGCAATGGAGACCCAGTGAATTCCAGGACTATGGATGGGTGCCAAGGCGAGCTGCCAGCACCGGATGACGTTTTTCCGGACTGTGAGTAGCCGAGCTGGAGGGGCGGAATTGAATCTCCAAGAGACTTGTGTTATTGGTTAGAATCATTGAGCTTGGAGTTAGAGATTGATGGTGCCTTGATTGTTTTAAATCTTGTATTGGTCAATCTGTTTTTGCTGTGCCTCATGTTTTGCATTGTGAATGTTCTGTGCCATTATGGGTTTATTTTTGTTATTATGGCTCAGTTGAAAGCTGCGGGGACTTAAGAGTTGAGTTGAACATATTGTGTTTATAGCTTGAATGATTATTAGTTTGTGGGGGCCAGGGGCGGACTGTTATGGTTTGATCCAGGTGTCCCCCACAAACAATTGAATGTGTTCTGATAGATCGATCCTCAGCTGATGGCAGTTTGGGTTTTACAACCTCGATGAAGCTGTGTTGTTGGGGGTGGGCTTATGGGGGTTATAAGCCAGCTTCCCCTTGCCAGTATTTGGCACACCTTCCTGCCACTGTTTGCCAGTGCTGTGGCAGAGGTGATGTCCAGCCCTCTGCTCAGGCCATCGTTTTCCCTGCCAGGATGGAATCTCCCCTCGAGTCTGTATTCCAAATAAACCCATTCCTCCACAAGCCGCTTTTGTTTGGGTTCTTTCTGCGCAGCAACTAGGAAGCTGACCGCAACAGATCCTGACTCAGAAAAAAAAAGAATTAGAGATTCATTGGCCTAAGAGATACCTCTGGGGTGAGTGTCAGGTTTTCTGTTTGAGAGAAGCATCAAGACAAAGTGGTTTTTTGTTTTTTTTGTTTTTTTTTTAGTTTGAGACTTTATTGTAACATGTAGGAGGAGAGAGAGGCAGAGAGAAAAGGAGAAAGAGGTGGGAAGAACACAACATGGAAAGAGTGAGAAGGTGAGAAAGAGTGTTTAAAAGATTATAGGAAGAGAACAAGAGAATGTGCCCTGTGAGGAAGGAAACAGCATTCCCTCTCCTCAGCCCAGTGGTATCCTCCATTACCATAATAACAGGAGATAAGGTTGAGAATCCTAGAACTAGTCTATGTATGGCTAGTTGGGGGGGGGGACGGGACTCTTAGGAGAAGTACTACAGTTCTCTTAGGGCCTATCATGGATGTTGAGCTCTCTATCATCTCTGACGCACCCCTGGAATATTGTCTCAAAAATTAGTCTAGGTTTGCTCCTCAGACTCTCCAAAAGAAAACATCTTATTTTACTGTTGCAGTCAGCTTTCCCTCCTCTCCATCCCTGGTGGAGCTCTTCCACCACTCCCTCCCTCACACACTCGCTAAGGATCTTTATACAGGGGACATGGAGCAAATTGAAAGCTATCCCTTCTCTCTCAGAAAATATCCTTTCCATTTCTTGGGTAGCTGATGGGGATCTTGGCACCATGCAGGAACACCAGCCCTTCCTCATATCTTACCTGTTCCAAATACAATCCAAACTATATTTAGAATAGTGGCGCTCATACTGCCTATTATCACAAAGGCCACTGAGGAGAGACAGGAACAGAATCTTTACATTGTAGTTTAGTCAGAGAGCCAATGATCTGGGAAGGCAAAAGATTAACATCTTTGAAAACAATCCAGTCTTGCTCCTCTGGTCAGGTGGTCAGCCACATTTCTGACATTTGTCTTTTGCACTCTTCTCTCATTCTCTGGATGTCTGAACTCGGGTACTTCTTGAAACACTGACACTAGTGTCTGGTGGTATCAAACTTGGACTCTTTCCAGGGGTTTCTGTGCTAGGTGGGGGCAAGGCTCCGAAGAAACTATTGAGTGTGCATGCATAGTTCTTTCACAGTATGGGATAAAATGTGTCTTTATAATGTAGACTATAAAGGCATCCCTATGCATCACTTCTGTCCTCTATCAAATCTAGAGCCATTTATCCAGGATCCCTCCACCCTCATTAAAGAATTTGAAGGGTTCACTCTAACTTTTAACCTAACTAGTCAAAAATCTATATATCATATTGACCACCTGATGTGGTCTCATGAGTACACATGAGTAAATGATATATGGTCTTTAGCACACATCTGGGCTAGTGTGGTACTTTAAAACCTAGTCACAGCCTGGTTAGGCTCCATTGCCTTGCATGACATAGACCTATGGTGGTCGTATCAGGCTATGGATGTAGGAAACTAAAAGGGAAGGGGCCCACAGAAACCATATTATCATTTGTCTATTAGAGGGGATGAAAAAGCCATTAACAAACCTGATAAATATAATTACATGGTAAATAACACAGGAAGATTCTGAAAACCCTGCTTTCTTTCAATATAGGCTTGCTAAAACCATGTACAAACACATTCTGCATCTTGAGAGTCCATAAGGCCAAGCCATCCTGGCTGTGCATGTCATAAGCCAAGCCTCTCCTTACATCAATAACAAGAAATGGGACTCCAGAATCCCTTCTCTACTTTATCAGACATGACCTTCAAGGTCATTAATAGCCAGAAGATCTTGGGAGCCATAAGAGTTCCTCATGAGGGAAAACCAGCCTGCATTCAAGGACATCAGGCTCAGTTGGAACTTCAAAAAGACAATATTCTTGACTTTGTTCATGAACTATGAGGAGACCACTGAGTAAAGTGGGTCCCTTTTGAGGATATGGGGCCCTGAGACTATATAAGTTCCTGTATTCTCCATCTCTACAGATGAGCCTTAGGTGACCCTAGATATGGCAGGAACCAAAATTACATTCCCATTGGATACAGAAATAATGCACTCATGGCTGGAGAGATGAATCAGTGATTAAGGCACTTGCCTGCAAAGCCTAACGACCTGATTTTGTACCCACATAAAGCCAGATGCACAAAGTGGCACATGCATCTGAAGTCTGTTTGCAACAGCTGGAATCCCTGGAGCACCCATTCTCTCTGTCTGTCTCTCTTCTATCTCTCTCTTTTTCAAATAAATAAATATTTTTAAAATTTATTCAGAATTGACTATCTTTTGTTCTGTCTTCTTTTTCCTAAGACCCCTCACTACTATTGATGCAAAGCCCCAACCATCTCAGTTTAAACCCCTTTATGATATACAAATTTTGACTCATTCCTATCTGCTCCTAACTAGTTTCCCCATTCCTCTCCAAGTCTCTTTAACACTCCAGAGGCTCTTATGACATACCTAGCATCTAGTGCCCTGTCATGGAATAGACAAAAACTGTGTGAACCCCCCAAAGACCTCCCTATAGTCTCTAATATAGACCCCTACATTGCCCAACAAGTACCAACCACCTAATATCTGGGGGTACTCCATCCCTGGGTACTCTGTCAAAATTACTCTTAAGCATCATAACCATTTTTCTTACAAGCTCCAATATCATTTAAATTCAAGGCATGAAAAAGCTTATAGCCTATCATTGTTAAATTCCTTGCTACTGGGGTATTGTGACCCTATAACTCTCCATAAAACACTTGTATCCTGACAGTAAAAATATCAGATTCTACAAACTGGTTGAGGACCCAAATGTCACAAATAAGACTGTGGGCCCGATCTACCTCATTGTTCCCAATCCTTACATAAGCTTTGGACAGATATCATCCAATACCTTCTGGTTCATAGTGTTAGACCTTAAGGCTGCTTTCTTTTATTTTTATATGCACCCAGACTCTCAGTTCTTATTTGTGTATTCAACAGCTTATCTGGACTGATAGGCCCTAGTCAAAGTCCTGTCTTCCCTTAAATTTCTCACTGGGAGTAGCCTACTTCAGTACATACATGATCATTATTAATCTAAGGTCTGGATAAATCCATTTCAGATCAAAATACTGTTTTAATTATTCAAACACTAGCTGTGCTTATTAATCTTGTCTATTTCACAGGGTGTGCAATCAACTAAGAGACACACTTCTATAGCTGAGCTTCTTTAACTGTAATTGAACAGGAAAAATGAAGTAAAAATTAAGAATAGAGAAAAGGGGGCTGGAGAGATGGCTTAGCAGTTAAAGCACTTGCCTACAATGTGTAAGCACCTGAGTTCACTTGCCCAGTACCCATGTAAAGCCAGATGCACAAGGTGGCCTATGCACCTGGAGTTCATTTGCAGCAGCTAGAGGCCCTGGAACACCCATTATCTTTGTCTGTCTCTCTTCTCTCTATCTTTCTCTGTTTGCAATTTAAAAAATATTTTTAAAAGAATAGATCAAAGGAAGATGTATGTTGTCAATCACAGTAAACTTCAACAGGAAGAACAAAGGTAAAGAACTTGATTTCCAAGTGTCCATGGAAGCTAGAGGGGTTTAGAGGGTTTTTGTTTTTTGTTTTTTGTTTTTATGTAAACCTAGTCTCCCCATAGGATTGGGAAAGATAGCCAATCGGGAGAAGACTTTGGTAGAAGCTTATTAGCAGTGTTTCATGAAATGTCAGGTATCAGAAAGGACTGGGATGGAGATACCCAAAGATTGTAGTTGCCTTCATGTTGCTGAGACAAAGCACCTAACCAAAAGCAGTTGATGGGAAGACAGTGTTTATTTTGGCTCACAGTCTTAAGGGGAAGCTTCATCAAGACAAGGAAGGATGATAGAGCAGAGACTAGACATCACTTCATGATACAGAAGCTGGCAGAAAGCAGCAAGAAGGAAGTAGCTGGGTACAGGCAAGCTGGCTAATAAACCTCAAGGTCAATCCCTAGTGACACATCTCCTCCAGCAAGACTCCATGTCCCAAATTACCACCATGAGGCTATGGGGAACATCTCATTCAAACCACCACAGGGGTAAAGGAAAGTTTCCCAAAACAAAGGGCCTTCTGTACTTTCATTCAACAGGGCCTAGACCATTGGAACCTTGGAGTATTGAATGGAGTACTTTCTCATAAAAGTAATAGGAAGAAGATTAATCAAATTAGATTGTGTTTGTATCATTAATTTGGTGTGGTGGTTTGATTCATGTGTCCCCCATAAATTTATGTGTTTTGAATGCTTGATCCCGAGCTGATGGCAGTTGGAATTGGAACCTTGTTTGAGGTGTGTTGTTGGGGGTATGCTTATGGCTGTTACAGCCAGCTTCCCCTTGCAGTGTTTGGTACCATCTCTTGTTGATGTTGTCCACCTGATGTTGGCCAGGAGGGGATGTCCAGCCTCTGCTCATGCTATAATTTTCCCTGCCATCATGGAGCTTCCCCTCAAATCTATAAGCCAAAATAAACCCTTTCCTCCCATGAGCTTGATTCTGGTCAGGTTCTTTCTGTCAGCAACGAGAGAGCTGACTGTAACAGTTAAAATGGTTCTAGGAGAGGGGTTGTTACTGATAGAGCCATGATTCTGTGGCTTTGGCCTTTTGGAACTGATTTTCAGGTAGAATGTGGAAGGATTTGAAACCTTGGCCAAAGAAACACCTTGCAGTGCTGTAAGTACAGTTTGATGGACCATTCTGGTCAGAGTTGAAAGGCCTGAACACAGTAAACATTATGGACTGTGAGGTTTGGCTTATGAGAGCAAGAAAGAACTTTGTTGGGACTGGTCTGAAGGAAGTTTGTGTGACAGGCTTGCTGCATTCTGCCTGCCCGTGTCCTGAGAACTTGTGCAGGGTTGCACTGCATAGAAATGGACTGGTGTGAGCAGATGGATACAACACAGAAAGAAATAAAATCTTTAGGCCAAAATTGCTGTCCATTCAGTTTCAATTGTTTGAGAGATTACAACTATTGAGATTGGGCCAAGTGATCTGCATTGGGACAGCAGAAAGAATGCAAAGTCTTTTGAAAGTAGAGAGCCTGAATGCTGAAGGAAGTTTCCTGCTCTTCAAAGTCAGCTTTATTGCCTCCTGGATTAGCAAGTTGGTAGCCCACCTGGTACAATGGTGTATAACAAATGCAGGAAATAGGGTCATTGAATTTTCAACATGGTTTTGTTGTTTGAAAATGGCCATGGGCAGTGTTAAGCAGGCTCATTGGATTACCTGCATAAAGGTCTGATGGTGCCATAAGGATGAACCGTGGTTTGCAGTGGAGACCCAAGGGAGAGGCCATCAGCTGGGGATTAAGCATTCAGAACACCTAAATTTATGGGGAAATACCTGAATCTAGCCACCACATTCCGCCCTGGCTCCCATAAACTAATAACCATATATGATGTAACATACAATGCACCCATTTCAACTTTTAAAAATTCCCATAGTTTTTATCACTCTCAATGCTGTTCCAACATCCCCATAGTTCAAGGTCTTTTAACTGAGCCATAATACCAAAAAAAAAATCCATAAAGGCACAGTATAATCATTCACACTGCAAAAGATGCAGGAAGAGCAGAAGTTCAAAATCAATCTTGGCTACCTATGGAATTTGAAACCAACCTGTCTCAAAAAAAGCAATAACAAAAGATTTTTTTAAATGTATGCTTACTTAGGGACAGAATGTTTATAATCTTGATTCTTAATATATTAGCACTCTTATTTCATTTGTACATTTAAACAGTGTGCCTCATAAAACAACCTTATGAATTTCACTTACAAAAGGGAATTCTTTAAGATAAGACCAATTTGTAAACCACCTTGGATCCATTACTTTCTTGTTGCTGTGATCAAACCCCTGACAAGAAGCAATTTAAGGAAGGGAAGGGTATGTTTTGGGCTTAGAATTTTGAGGAGAAATTTCATGGTGGGGAATGCATTGCAAAGCAAGGAAGCTGGTTGTCAAGTTAGCAATAAAGTAAGCAGAAAGCAAACTAGAAGTTGGGCTAGACAATTAAAGGTCAAGGCCCATCCCCAGTGACCCACTTCCTCCAACAGGTTTCCACCTCCGTAAGTTTCCACACCTTTCCCAAACAGTGCCACCAGTTAGGAACCAACTGTTCAAACATATGAGCCTATGGAGGGCATTTTGCATTCAAGCCTCATATTTTTTTTTTAACTTTTAACCTTTCTTACCTTTTACTTTTTTCCTTCTTAACTTTTAAACTTTGCTTAAAATGTAAACTTTCCTTAATCCTTAAATTTTGTTGTAAATTACATCCTTTAACTAAGAAAGCGACAAGATCATATACATAGCCATTGTCAGACATGTGTGTAAACTCTCTTCCTAAGCCTGCACCCAAGTGTTGGGACTGTGTGCTGCTCTTTTCCCATATGACTTTCTAAATGCTTAACGCTAAGCTCACTGACTTTGCTTCACACTGGTTCATCCAGAAATTCTTTTTGGGAGCAAAAACAAAGACCCAGAATTTTCTGAGTTCAGTCCATAACGGGAAAGGACCACCTTAGGGTGCTGGTGGATGTGTAGGCCTGTGTCTTGCTGCTGCTGCCACCATGTAACTGAAAAGACTGCAGAAGTAATCGAAACCTCAATGAGGGAAATTATTGCTCATTATGCACTGGTTAAAGCATGTAAAGTAACAATGGCCCTGTTTTGTCTCCAAGATAATACAGAGATTAAACAAGCATTTAGGAACCAAATGAAGTCTACACACAGCCTGTGGGCCCAAAGCCTCAGGTAAGGTAAAGATGAACTACATCTTTAAAAATGACAATTGTGGGCTGGAGAGATAGCCTAGCAGTTAAGGTGTTTGCTTGCAAAGCAGAAGGACCCTAGTTCAATTCCCCAGTATCCACATAAAGCCAGGTGCACATGTGTCTGGAGTTCGTTTGCAGTGGCTGGAGCCTTTGGCATGCTCATTCTCTCTGTATATCTGCCTCTTTCTCTCACACACTCTCTCTCAAATACATAAATTAAATATTTTAACAAAAATATTCAAAAATGATAATTACTAATTTGTGTCAAGAAACTCAAATTCAGTGATACAGGAACTTGGGGTGATTTTTGAGAGCAGTGGAGCCTTTCTCAGCTCTTTCTTGGGCTTTTAACTCTTTAATTTAGTAGTTAGGGTGCCAGATGCAAAAGGTCACATGAGTTTGTGGCCTCCAGGTTCAGGAATTTGCAGAATAAAATCCACAAACCATAGAGGGTGAGGTTTAGAAAGTTTTTTTTTTTTTTATTACAGAGCTTAAGTGAAGAAAAGAAGGCTAGCAGGAAGGGTCATTAGCTGGTTATTCACATGATGACTAAAATCAGGGTTTTTATAGGAATGACTTAATTGAATGGGGAGATGAGCTGGTCAGTCCAGTTTCTATGCAAGATCTCTGGGAGCCTTATAATCTTGGTCACATCCTTGCTTCTGGTTTCTAGAAAAGAGGAACTCCTTGAGGGAAAAAGAGATAAGCAAAGACTAGATCCTTCTGGCATTTCTGGCCTCCAACAAGGTGGAGGCTGGGAGGACTCCTTTAGGGAAAAGGAAGTCAGGAAGAACCTGGTTCCCCTTACACGCTCCAGGACATTTCCCGCATTTAGTCAAAAGGAAAAAACAAATTGTTCACTTCCAGAACCCTGTTACTCTCAGCTGCCTAGCCAATTTCTATCTCCTATTTTTCATCACTGTTGCCCTGGTGAGCCTAAGAGTAGGTCCCAAAGTGGACTTGGTTCTTACTCCTAGATGTGGGACTTGTTTTAGCCCCTCACAACATTGTTTATGGACAGCTAGTCCATAGCAAACTTCAATTAGGTGACATTATAATACATAAGGACTTCAAAATTAATAATTATGTATGCTATCAGGACAAGTTTTTTTAAATATCTTTATTATGAATAAGTTTATACAATGTATGAGCAAATCTTGTGAATGTGTCCCGCTTCCCTCCTCTCTGTCCCCTACCCACTGGGGTTCTTCCTTGGTGCACATACTGGATATGTCCATAGGTTAGGGGGTATGAACTGCACCAAAGGTAGCCAGTTTTTCATTTTTTTTTCTTCCCCCTTGTGTATTGTTGAGGAGGGGGGCAAAGTTTTAAACTTATGCATGTGCTAGAGTTTTACCCTTACAGATCATATGCATTCATTTAAGCCAGGATACCAGCTGGCTAAAAGGTGGACTGACCTTTCAATGCAAAAATAAACAGCTCTTTTCTGAAAGAGAATAAGAAATATTTTGTTTTGGAGCTAAATATGAGTGACCACTGTCAGGTAACACAGATTTAGGCTACGTCAATTTCCATGTTCCACCATGAGAAGAGTTTTATGCAGTTTTTATGGTAACAGAACAAAGAAAGTCATAAATCAAAACATTCTTTAAACATACTGGAGGACACATCAGATAGGCAGGGTACAGAAAAGCAAGGAAGCATCTGCTACAGGCCTCAGATGCTATCTGGTGATGTTCATAGATTTGGGCTTGGTGAAAGCTGGAGGTCTGTTCAGGCAGTCAAAGGGATTTACCTAATAGTCACAGGATGTTAGGTAAAACACAGAGATGGGCAATATGTGGCCACTTAAGGGGCCAACCTGATGAAAGATACATTGACTCTTGACCTTCAACATTCCAAGTCTCCACCATCACTGAAGTTCAAATCAGCCTTGAATGCTTAACATATGTGTCACCTCTTTCTGGGAACCTTTACCTCACAGGCCTACAAGAGGTGCTTCAGGCAATGCCAACAGCAGTGAAACTTGCCAGCAGTAAGCCTTGGATACACGTCACCAGGGTAAAGAGGATGTCTCAAGATAAAAGGACATCCAAACAAACAGGAAATTAAAAACTGACCCTAAGAAAAAAAGGATGTTTGTGTTCTTACAAATGGTGTTGCCCCTGAAGATGAAAACATATGGGTTCACTTGGCAAAAGATGTTTTGATGCCAGGCATGGTAGGGCACACTTTTGATCCCAGCACTCAGAAGGCAGAGGTAGGAGGATGGCTGTGAGTTCAAGGCTAGCCTGGGACGACAGAGTGAGTTTCAGGTCAGCCTGGGCCAGAGTGATACCCAACCTCTGGGGGGGGGGGAGAGTCCAAAAATATTTTGAATATCTGAGACATCTGCCATATTGGAGGGGGGAACTTATGTTGAGCAGACAATCTTATGATGCCTCATGGGTGTTTGCACACCACAAAAGTACAATATTGTACCATATTTTGTTCTTTGTTTTTTTTAAAATATTTTATTTATTCATTTTTAAGCAGAGAGATACAGAGAGAGAGAGAGAGAGAGAGAACCAGGGGCACCACCTTGTGGGTCTGGCTCATGTGGATCCTGGGGAATTGAACCCGGGGCCTTAGGCACTGGAGGCAAGTGCCTTAACCGCTGAGGCATCTCTCCAACCCTCATAATTTTGAAAGATTATTAAGCTCATGATTTACTGTGACATCTATAATTAGTAAACAATTGTGATTATAAAAGGGAACCGAATGTTTACCCTGAAACTTGCAAGTGTCTCTCCTAGCAAAGAATGTATTATTTTCATGGATGTCTTAAAAATTGGTTTAACTGGGGCTTCCGGTTCAAGATGGCTGACTAGCAGACACGCCATGTCCCTCGGGAAACAAGGGTCAGGGTTTTCAGCAGGGATCCATGTCGTGGACACAAGCTGCAGTCACGCTCTGAGCTACAGGTTGTGGACACAAGCTGAAGTCACACTCTGAGCTCCAGACACCTCCCAGCACAGGATTCTCACCAATGGAAGCCTCCATCGAGGACCAGCACTCGCTGGAGGCAGTGAGTTGTCAGGAGCCGGCAAGCCCAGCCAGAGCAGCCTCAGCCTGCAGGCTGCCAGAGGCTTTTCCTCGGCCTCTGCCGGCTTCCCTCGGGTTCCCTCCTTCTGCATGTTCCACAGTCTATCCCGTCCCTCCTGGGCCCTTGAGTGTCTCTCATTTTCAACTTTTCTTTTTTCTCTTTTTTCTTCTTTTCTTTTTCTCTTGCTCCTACATAACCCCTCCCCCCATCCTCCTGGTCTCCAGCGTCTGTCCCACCCCTCCAGGTCCTTGCTAATCCATTTCGTTGCTTAATTTTTTGTTTTTGTTTTTGTTTTTATTTTTGGCCTGCTGACCTGGACCTGGGCTCAAACGTGACACCTCCCCCTGGGCCTCCAGGTCTCTAGCCCCTCTGCCCTGCCCCTCCAGGCACTTGCTAGTCTATATCCTTGCTTGCTTTTTTTTATTTGTTTGTTTTGTTTTGTTTTGTGTTGTTTTGGGCCTGCCAACCTGAACCTGGGCTCTTACTTAGCCCCTCTCCCCGGCCTCCAGGTCTCCAGCACATCTGCCCCACCCCTCCAGGCCCTTGCTAATCCATTTCCTCGCTTACTTTTTTTATTTGTTTGTTTTGACCTGCCGACCTGGCCCTGGGCTCTTACAGAGCCCCTCTCCCTTGCTTCCACATCTCCAGTGCATCTGCCCAGCCCCTCCCTTCAGGTTTTTGCCAGTCTTTCTTCTTGTTTACTCCTTTATTTTATTTTTTATTTTTCCTCTTTTTTCTCTTCCCTTTTCTTTTTCTTCCCTCCCCTGTGGTACTTTCTGCCCACCGAACCCTGAGGCTTCCTTGAGACAGTAGTTACCCCTGTGGTTTTCCCCGCCTGTCTACCCCTGCAGTTTCCCCAACCCCGGCTCCCCATGGTACCC
>PVHP010051323.1:0-11497 GCA_004024765.1 Zapus hudsonius | reverse complement strand
AGAGAGAGAGAGAGAGAGAGAGAGAGAGAGAGAGAGAGAGAGAGAGAGAGAGAGAGAGCGCACCAGGGCCACCACCTTGTGGGTCTGGCATATGTGGGTCCTGGGGAATTGAACCCAGGGTCTTAGGCACTAGAGGCAAGTGCCTTAACCGCTGAGCCATCTCTCCAGCCCAGTTAGTATGATTATTAACCATGGGATTTCTGTATGTGGATTCTATTAAAATGAGGTAAGCCTCCTCCAATTTTACAAAAAGTCCCTTTGTTATGAACAGATATTGGAATTTGCAGATGACATTCTGTGTTAATTGACTGAATCAAAAATGCATGATTGCCCTTGTTTCCTGTGTGGATTATATGAATTGATTTCAGAGTATTAAGGCAGCATTGCATACATTCCAGAAATCCCACTAACTTTTTGTGTATATTTTATTTTTTTGCAATATTAGTGCTAGATTTGTTGACTATTTTTGCACCTAGATACATAAAAATATTGATCTTGCTTTCTTTTGAATGATTTCTGCTCAGTTTTGGTATTAAGATTGACATAACTTTATAAAATTGTGTTGGGAAATGTTTAACCTTTCTTTGTAGGTAATTGTAATTTATTAGTAATGTTTAAGTAAATTCTTATTCAGATGTTTGGTAGAATTATGCACTGAAACCATTTGGATATGTATATTTACTTTAAAAAAAGATTTTAAGAAATGAATTCAAGTTCATTAATGGAATCTGGTTAACAGATCTATTTTATATTCACCAACTTTTATCACTTATGCTTCTTAAGGATTTGACATTTTTAAGTAAGTGTTTATAGTATCCTCTTATCTTTTTAATGGCAAGAAGTCCATGGTGATAGCTTCAATTTCATTTCTGATATTGGTGATGTGATATTTTCAATTTTCATGTTTGTCAGTCTTGCTTGAGATTTATTGATTTTATTAATTTTTCAATAAACCAGACTTTTTCCATTGATTTTTCTCTATTTTATGTTAACTTAAGTTATCTGTGTATATGGTAACCATATGTGCTGGTTTGATTGTACATGGCTCATGTAGCATCAAGTATTGATTAAGCTTCCTCCTCAGTCCTCATCAGGTGAAGCCTGCTGGAGGAGGTGTGTCACTGGGGGAATATCTTGAGTTCAGCCTTAAGGTGTGATCAGAGCCAGCTTGAGCTCTGGCTATTAGTTCTCTCTCTCTCTCTCTCTCTCTCTCTCTCTCTCTCTCTCTCTCTCTCTCTCTCTCTCTCTCTCTCTCCTTCTCCCTCTCCCTCTCTCTCTCCCTCTCTCTCTCTCTCTCTCTGATATGGATGAATAATGAAGTGAAAAGGCTTCTTCCATCATGATGACATTGCCCCTAGAAATTATAAGCCTGAAATAAAACCTTTCCTCCTATAAGCTGCTCTGGTTAGGTGTTTTGTCCCAGCAATGAAACTGTAATGGCAACACAATTCCTTCTTTATTTTTATTTTGTGTTTACTTTCATTTATCATCATTTCATTGAGGGAGTAACTTATATTTTTTGAAATTAGAGAGATTTCTTTATTTATCAAGTAAGCATTTAGCAATATAGATTTTTTTTCTACTGGTACTGTTTTAGGTATAGCCATATATTTTAATTAATTATGGTTTATAGGAGAGCTATTGATTTTTATAAATTAATCTTGTTTCCTGCTATTTTGTTGTGTTTGTCAGCTGAAGATGTTTTCTGGTGGAACTTATTATAAGGTATTTGTATGCCTATGTATTTCCTTATGAATTCATCTTTGACCATGGAATCATTGAGCAGTGTTTGTTTACTTTTCATATATCTAAACATTTCTCCTTTTCTATTAGTGACTTCTGGTCTGATTTTCTTATGGCCAGGCAACACTTTATAAGGTTCTAAATCATACATATCTATAACCTATCATTTATATCTCTATCTATATTGATAATCTATAATTTATCATGTATCATCTGTCAAGTACCTATCATCTATAGCTATCATCTATACTGGTTATGTGTCATCTATCACTTATCTCTCTACTTATCTATCTAAATCTATCTACCTATCTACAATCATTTGTCTATCTACCTATCTATCTATAATCATTTGTCTATGATCTATAACTATCACCTGTAATCAAGCATGTGTCTATCACCAAACAACCATCACCTTTATTCTCTATCATATATTTACCTGTATCAATGTGTATCAATTTATGTATCCAATTATCATCTGTTATCTCTATTCTATCAACTATCTTCTATCTAATCATCTATAGTCTACCATGTGTCTATCATCTAACACTTATCATCTATATCTCTATCTACCTATGTATTATCTACCATCTATTACCTATCATCTACCTATACTGATCATCTATAACCAGTCATGTGACTATCACCTAGCACCTATCATCTATATTATTTATCTATCAATTCATCTATTTATTTTATAGTTTGTGACTAAAAAGTTATTCTAACCCAATGCATGGTCCATGAGTACTTGAAAAAAAAAGAGTATACTCATGTTGACAAAACTATGTATATTGATATATCTTCTTGCATGATTGGTTTTTGGATCTTAAATATCCTTGTGTACTTGCTGTCTTATAATGCTATTAGTTGCTAAGAAGAGGTTATATTTGTGTCTCCAGTAAATTCCTCTACTTGATTGTGTCAAGTGTCAAAACAGCTATTCCTTCCCTTTTTACATTTTGTTTTCACAATATGACTTTTTCTGTCCTTTTATTTTCAACCTACCTGTGTGTATCATGGAATTTAAAGTGGCTTTCTATAAGTTACATGAAATGGAGCTATGGTTTCCTATCTGCCTCTTTCTCATGTCTTTCTGGAGTCCTAGTGATGTGAATAGTGGCTGTTTGTGTGCATTCCTACAGGTTCTGGATGCTCTAGTATTTCTTCCAGTCTGTTCATTGCTGCTATTCAGATTCAGATGGTGTTATAGATCCTTCTTCATGCTCGCTGATTCTATCATTATCGTCCACAATTTCACATGGTCCTTCTTGCACTGTACTGCTGTTATAAGGAATTCCCTAGAAAGACTAACAGACATGAGGAATGCCAATAAAAAGTCTTTTACAGCTGGTCAGTGGGACGGGACATCTAGTCCCAAGTGCAGCAGTGAAGTTCTCTTGTACATTTGTCAGAGGACGCAGAAAACCCACATCCTCTAACAAAGGACTCTAATGGCTCTTACTCTGCAGCAGCAAGCCAAGCAGAAAGTCACACAAGCAAAAGAAAACACTAGCAATAATAGCTAAAATAACAGGTTGCCATAACAGGAAGGTACAAGTTGACCTGTTCACAGACCAGACCTACTGCAGCTGCCAGCTGGATTTCCTTGTGTTGGGGCCAGGTGTAAGTTTAGCTTAAGTTTGCAAGATGGAGTCACTTATGTCTCCAATCTTAGGCCTTGTCACACTGTCTGCTCTGTAATACCCAATTTCATTGCTGTCACACTTATCTTTGGCTAGAATCTCATACTTTTTAAAATTTTATTTTCAGGTAAGTTTAGGTGGTTGTTGATACATTGTTACAATACATGTCTTAAATTTCCTGTCAAATATTTCCAGCACGTGACACATTTCAGGGTTGTCATTTCAGTGTCTTTCTTCTCCCGTAAAGTTTAGATTTCTGAAATCTTAGTATTTTGGACATTTTTGTCTGATATTTCAGGGGACTGATTCATTGTTAATACCAACAGGCAGCCGCAAAGTTTATGTTTAGAGTATAGACCTGCGTCTACTTTTGTGAGCAGGAGTTTGAATGATACTTCAACTTTTAATTACTTTGCAGCATCATTCTGTTTTTTTTTTTAATTCTTTAATTAAAAAATAAATTAATTAGTTTATTTATTTAGTGTGTGTGTGTGTGTGTGTGTGTGTGTGTGTGTGTGTGTGTGTGTGTGTGCACGTGTATGCACCAGGGTCTCTCACCACTGAAGATGAATGCCATGTGCTTTTCGCCTGTTTGAAAGAAGGAAAACATGGAATCAGATGTCTCTTCGGTCTTCTGGACCACCTCAGCTATCAGCAAATTTAGACATCTTAGCTGCAGGAGTTAGATAAATTACAGTATTTAGGTTGTGTCTTTTTACTTATAACCTTTAAAATTTTTGTATCTGTTTCATATGCCCATTTTTCCCCTCTATAACTGTCAATAATGTAGGAAGTACATTTTAATCCTCATTAATCTATACTTTAAAATTCTCAAGGATCACAAATCAGGTGACATTATTATTTACTCACTGATTCAGGTTAAATCAGACATAATCACAGACTACTAGAATACTTTGCCTAGCTGACTGCATAAACATGAACAGCTTTTTTTATTTCTGACTCATATTAAGGACTCAAGTTATAAATTTATTTCATTTTCAAATAACTATTCTTTTGAGGTTTTGACTCAGTTTTTTAGAATAGTAATGGCCAGTTTAATCTTTTAGTAAAGGTGCATCCTGACTATCTTATAGAGAATAAGGGAAAGTTTCCGTGATTAATGATGGACTTTATAGGAAACAGGAAGCTTGCTTTGCAGTGATATTACTAATTACTTCTCACTTTCTACCTCATTATTACCTCTCTGCTTCTGTAAAATTAGCTAGTGATTCCTTTACAGGGAAGAATGACTATTTCTGCCCCAAATTTCTAATTTCACTCTAATTTAGTCAAATTCATTCTGTAATCTTTACCTCTGTAATGCTCAATAAAGAAGTCTGAATGCTGAAAATGGAAAGAAAAACTGTAAAGTGAAAGTCACTCCGACGAAATCATGAACTTCTTCTAGCCCCAACATTGCCTGTCTTCACCAAAGCTAAAGTTGATGGTGAGAGGAAAGTGAGCCAGTGTGTAATAATGCCTTGATGGTCCTGTTTCTGAGCCAGTGTGTGTATGTTTGACTTAGAACTTTCTCAACTCTGGCTGCCAAGGACAGTGGACCATCCAAAGCCCTGAATAGAAACTTGCTCAAATCAGCAATTCAATTAAAATTTATTCAGTGAGTAAACTATATTATACCTTGAATTTTCCAAGTGCTCATAATGTGTTATATTTATTAACTTATTCACTCATCATTTCTCTTCTCCCTATAATTTGTGTGTGGCAGCCATTGATTGATGCATTCCATAAGATATCTCTGGTATGAAATGAAGGCTGTCATTTAGGAGTAGTATAAGGTATTTGTGACTGGGAATCACTCAAAAGTACCTCTAAGGTCCTGGAATAGTCTGTACTTGGTCTGTGCGCTAATTACCTGAATGTTTTATTTGGTCAAAATTTACTGAGTTGTACCATTATGGACAGTAGTTTATTCTGTTTTCTAGTATTTATTTATGAGGAGAGAGAGAGAGAGAGAGAGAGAGAGAGAGAGAGAGAGAGAGAGAGAGAGAGAGAGAGAGAGAGAGAGAGAGAGAGAGAGAGAATGTGGATGAGCCAGGGCCCCCCTGGCCATTGCCAACTAACTCCAGGTGTATGCACTACCTTGTGCATCTGGTTTTACATGGGTACTGGGGAATCAAACCCAGATCATTAGTCTTTGCAGGCAAATGCATTAACCACTGAACAATCTCTTCAGCCCCATGGTTTATTATTTAATAAAACCCTTTCCTATGGCATTTGTGAATTCCCATCACATACATAACATAGTTTATTTCAGAGCTATAAAACAAGGAATATATCAGTATTTTATTTTTTTCCTGTCCTAGGTATGTAGGTATATAAAGTAGGTATACAATATCAAACACTGATTTGTTTTGAAACAATTCTTTGTTAAACAGATGATTTGACCACTTAAAGTTGAAAGCAAATTTTCATATTTACAAGATACACGTGCTTGCTTTTTTTTCATAAGAAATTAAATCTGGGCCAAATGTTTAATATTGCAGGACATGGAACACCACCCATGTTTCTCTAAGTCTATCAATATTCTGGTTTTATTATTGTTACTCCTGAGTATATTGTGTTACATAAATATGTAGTACAACACTGCAGCAGTATTTTGAGGGCTCTTTCAGAAACTATCAGAAAATTCTTTGGTAATCCCAAGTCAAAATTCATGTAATGATCCTATGCAACTCAAACATAAACCTTTTATAATCAAATATAACATAATACAATCCAAATATCTACTAAAATTTGATGTATACACGAGGAAGAATGGTGTAGGAAGATGTAATTTCTGTAATTAAGTCTTTATGCTTCCATAAGAGCAGAAAGCTTGATACATGCAGTAAAGTCACTGTAAGTCACAGTAGCTGAGGTGTTTCATGTAGTGTTTCTTGTACTGGATGCTATGAGGACAGGTACAGTGCCAAGTGCACATGGTAACATGTTCAGAACCAAGGCTGCAGTGGAGTTCCTCAATTAAACATGGGTGGGCACTGCCAAAACAACTTTGAATTTGTTGTATATAGATTTTGAAATATTTGTGGTCATGTTCCCTTCAGAAACTGGATTAGTGAGGCCGAGTAACTCTTCTAGGTGGACTTCCAAGTAAAGTACAAGAAATACAGATGAATTTGTGTTTAAAGTAATGAACATTTTTGTTTCATACAAGTATGTCTTAGATACTTTATGGACACACTCATAAGAAAAATGGGGCTGGAGAAATGGTTCCGTGATAGAGGGTGCTCACTTGCAAGGCCTGAGAGCCTGGGTTTGATCTCCAGGCTCTTAGGACCAGCAGAAAGCCTGATGATGCACAGTGGCAGATGCATCTGGAGCCTGGTGACAAGGACAGTGATGGGAGTTCCTGGTACACCCATTTCTCATTTTCTCTCTCTCTCTCTCTCTCTGCTTGCCAATAAATTATATATAAAATTATTTTTAAAAACATAAAAAATGTAAAATTTAATTAACAAGATATCATGCAAATCTGATATGTTTTCCTGTTAACCAAGGAAACCACAGCCATAAGCCAGTAATAAGTATTGTCCTTTCTTCTGCTTAACAACATAGAGCATTTGTCACCTTCTTTGAAATGCATTTTATTTTCCTTGGAGTACTAACTACCAAGCTATTATAATTTTTCTCTACCTAGAAAAAGTAAAAGACATGTTTTTTTTTTTTTAATTACAAAAGGAAGGCGACTAGACTCAGTTTTCAGGAATGACTCAGGTGAATAGCAGGAGATTAAATGAGAAGAATAAAATGATTGCATTTTGACTCTGACAATTGCATTAATTTAATACTGTGTAGTATTCCAAAATCAAATAGCATCCATTTAAACCTCTTCTAACTAACACCTTAATCCTACGCTGGCTGTGACTGTTTCCTTGCAGTTGATTGAGGTTTTAGCATTCATTATTGATTTCCTACAGCTATGAGCTTTGATTCACATTTGGATGAAGGGATATTTTTGGATTCATATCTCAACCAGGCCAATATTCCCCATGTGAGTGTTTACTGGCAGGTAGCACCTTCTCAGCTGAGTCTAATGAGACATGTGACATTTTGTCTCATGTCAGATGGGACAAAATGAAATTCTGGTTGGACAGCAGAGTAATAGTTGAGTTTACTGACACAGGACACACAACTTTTTTGTTGTGTGTTTGTTTTCTCTCTTGAGATAGGGTCTCAATCTAGTCTAGGCTGACCTAGAAATGACTATGTCGAGTCAGGGCGGCCTCAAATTCAAAGTGATCCTCCTACCTGGAGCCTCTCACCTGGTCCTCTGGAGTGCTAGGATTAAAGGCATGCACCATTGCTTCTGGCAACACACAACATTTAATAAAATCTCCAAATCATGTCAATAATTAAATGATTTTTTTTTCAAAAAAAATAGTCATACAACATTCTCTAATTTAAAATGATAGTGTGTAAAATAAAAAGTCACAGAAATAAGCCAAAGTTTATCATCCTACATATGGTAATTCTTTCCTTTTTTAATTTGACTATAAAGTTTATTGCATATTACTACCCAAATGCCAACAAATCCTTTCCAATTAGATGAGATGTCAGCTCATTTGATCTGCTGAACCATATAGTCCTTTGCCAGGCAACAAGAAAAAAAAGTAGAAAAAGAAGTAATCTTTATTTAATCCCTTCTATGAAGGCTAGGATGAGCTGACAGGCAAAACAAAAGCAAAATTGAATTCTATGCAATAATCTAGTAATAAATAGTCATAACAGAATGGGAAAGGAGGGAAAATGCACACTATCACTTTATTGCACAAAAACAAACACTGGAAGCAAACATAAATTTAGCATACAATGTTGCTCATCAGGGGATATATTCATCACTTTTCTCATTTCTGTGACCAAATACTTGACATGCTATTTAAAGGAGAGAGTTATTTTGGCTTACAGTTCAGTGGGTCTACAGTCCATCATGGGGGGGGGTGGATGTGGAGACAGGAATGTGACAGCTGGTGACATTGCATCAGCATTCAGAAAGCCAGTGAAGAAGGGAAGCGGGGAGGAAGAAACTTCAAGACCAACTTTCTTTCATGTACTTTTCTTCCACCCCCCCCATGGTAGTTTAAATAATGTCCCCCAATAGATTCAAAAGTTTATCATAATTGTAAATTATCTCCAGCCACTTCTGGCAGGAGGAGGTGTTTCACCTTGGCCAGATCCTAGAGTTCAGCCCTAAGGTATTTCTGGGGAGGGTCTGGAATTCTAGCTATACATATGCAAAAAGCAGTCCAAGCTCAAGCCTGGAGTTCCTCTTGTTTGCTAGTTTTGGAGTGTTCTTGCTTGCTTGAGGTGCTGGTGGTGGGTTTTTCTGTCTCTGCTTGGATCTGTGAAAGGGGGTGAGACTTTTTCCTTAACTTCCCCTGGGCCTGTTACTTCAATAAATACTTTCCTTCCCAAATTGTGCCTGGTTTGGAGATTCATCCCAGCAGTGTGGCTTACTATGACACCCCCTAATGTTTCCACAGCTTTCTAAAACAGCACCACCAGCTGGGGACCAAGTGCTCTAACACCCAAGCCTTTGGTGGTCATTTCAGATCTCAACCAGGAAGCACCCACTGGCTAGCCTTGTTATTCATTTCTGTTTTCAAAAGGCTCAAAAATCACTGAAATGAATTCTCTGAATAAAATGTGCTAGATGGCTTATTTTATTTTGCAAAGGAATAAATCTTACAAACTTCTAGACAAACTCCCTCACTAGGTATGCTGTAGCATCTCCTATGTATATAAGATGAAAAGAATTTACATTTTATAGAGAGGATATATATTTATATTTATCATTAGCTAATATAATTTGTAAAGCTATTACACTAAGGTCTTTGATTTATTTTGAATTCATTTTTGTATAGGGCGAGAGAAGCAATTTCTCTAACTGCCCTTGTTAATGAGGCTGTTTTTACAATAGATGATGTCTTTGGTAACTTAGTCCAGGATCAGAATGGCTGTAGATGGGTGGGGCTAGCTGTAAAATGTTATCCTGCACAGGGTAACTGCAATAAATATAGTAGGAAATTATATCTTTGACTCTTTGGATTTCGTAAATTGATATATGGATATTATCTTTGTCTTTTGAACAAGAAAGAAACCTAAATGACTAGTGAAGAGCGTAACCAAGTAAAAGTTTTTATAAAAACATTCTTAACAGTAATGTGTATTGTTTTTCTTTTAGTGGTTTACATATTCCTTTTTCTGTGACACCAATTTCAGTTTCCCCGAAGCCTATAGTGAACTGGCGTGCTTGCCATCCATTAGTTTTGACAGCTTTAACACACTTCATTGACTATTTACTAAAAAGGAAATTTGACCGTACACATTTTTCATAAAACCTTCAATATTTTTCTCTTCATAGAAGTGGAGCACCAACGGATATGCTGTGGTTAATTTTCAGGAACTGGTTAATATGCCTGCAGGCATGATTTATGTTTAAAACTTGTGTAGATCAAAAGGCAAGAATATGACCTCAACCTTTCATTCAATGTAAATACTTTTATTTCCTAAGTCAGAAATTGTTGCTATGCCTAAGAGTTGACATAATGGTTATACATTCCTGTGTTTTAGTTACTCTGACCTAGTGAATTGCTATGCTATGTACATAGGAATTATTTTACTCCATAAAAGAATAATTTCATATCATCTTAAAATTGCCCCCATTCTGTGATGGCATTCATTTGGACAAAGTAACCAATGCTGAGCATATAAAGAGATTTTTAAAATAAAGTGATATTATGTAATGCTGTTTGTCAGCAACAGAATTTTTTTCAGATTTGCAAGACAGATATTAACTTGAGTTTTTGTTATAACATGAGAATGAACATGACTCAACCTTTGTCAGATTAACTTTTGCTTTTTTGTTGAGTTATGTGAGGTTAGCTGCAAAATATTTCATATAAAAAGCAAACTTATGCACCACTACTTTACCTAGAGAATGCATTGTCTATTCCAGAAGAAACTAAACATATTCTGCCTGTCTTCACCCTGAAATTCTATTCATTGACTAATGCCATAGTTGAAAGGAGTCATTGTTCTCATTAAGGGTAAAAAACTGATAAAATCCTTGAATAGCATATAAGAAAATCCACTCTGGAAAGGAATTTTATTATAAACTAAATGCCACAATTGAACAATTTTCCAAATGAACATAATTTCCACTAATTGCTTATTTTTTCATATAATTTAATGTTTTCTGAAAAGCAGTAATGTTATGCATAAAATGCTTATATGTTTACTGCCTTTTTAATCCCTAATAATACTAAAGAAAACATTGCAATGCTATTTATTCATGAGTTTTAAGGTAATTATTTAGACTAATTTAGTGTAATTTTAGAGTAGCTTTAAGTGCTGTTGAGAGGTCAGTATAAATATTTCACATATACATTCTGCCCTGAAAATGCTTTTTACTCATTCTTATAACATCAGCAAAATTTGATGAAATCCTCTTTATCATTTTTTTCTTTTAGCAATCTCATTCTTGGTTTTCTATCTGAAACTCCCATCACTGGGCTTGGGGACATAACTGAAAGAGGAAAGTGCTTGCAAACATGAGCATCTGAACTCAATTCCTAATACCCACATAAAATTAGAGGCATGGTGTTGTGACCTATGAGGTGGAGGCAAGAAAATCCTTGAAGTTTGGTGGATAAGCAGTCTAATTTAACTGGTGCATTGAAGGCCAGTGGGTGACCCTGTTTTAAAAAGGAGTGTACAGCATCTCTAAAGAAAATGCCGGAGCTTTTCCACAGGCTTCTGCATACAGGCACACAAAGAACACATGCATATGCACACAATACACACAAAGATCACATATGTATGCACACAATACACACACAAATGGAAAACCAATTCATATCTCCAAGTTATCTAAGTTTATTCCAATGTTATCTCTTCTCCTGGAGTTTCACAGCTATGTTTTACATTATGATCCTTGACACTTTTTTTGTGAAAAGGGTAAATCCTGTGTCTGGATTCACTGTTGTTGCAGTGCTATTTGCTGAAAAAAAAAAAACTATCTTTATTCCATTGTGTTTCTTTTACTTTTGTTAAAAAAAAAAACAAAAAACTTTTATTTATTTTTAAGCAGAGAG
>PVHP010051322.1:0-11491 GCA_004024765.1 Zapus hudsonius | reverse complement strand
AGCTGTGGGGACTTAAGAGTTGAGTTGAACATATTGTGTTTATATCTTGAATGATTATTAGTTTGTGGGGGCCAGGGGCGGACTGTCATGGTTTGATACAGGTGTCCCCCACAAACAATTGAATGTGTTCTGATAGATCTATCCTCAGCTGATGGCAATTTGGGAATTAGAACCTCATTAGAGCTGTGTTGTTGGGGGCAGGCTTATGGGGTTATAAGCCAGCTTCCCCTTGCCAGTGTTTGGCACACCTTCCTACCTGGTATGCAGCAGTGCTATGGCAGGGGTGATGTCCAGCCCTCTGCTCATGCCATCGTTTTCCCTGCCAGAATGGAGTCTCCCCTCGAGTCCGTAAGCCAAATAAACCCATTCCTCCACAAGCCACTTTTGTTTGGGTTCTTTCTGTGCAGCAACTAGAAAGCTGACTGCAACAGTGGGCTTTCTCTTTTTAGATAGGGGAAGTTTTCTTGAATAATTCTGTTGAAATTATTTCCTGTGCCCTTAGCCTGGGCTTTTTCTCCCTCTGGGATACCTGTGATTCTAATATTGGGCCTCTTTATGGTGTCCCATAGATCTCTAAAATTTTCCTCACTTGATTTCTTGAATTTATTGAAACCAATGACATCCTTATTAATTCCTTCTGTCTTATCCTCAACGTCTGAGAGTCTGTCCTCCAGATTGTTAACTCTGGGACTGATTGAGTCAAGGGAGGTTTTTAACAACTCCGTTTCATTTATGGTTTCTGCTATAATTTTGTTTATAGTCTCCAATTCTTTGGTGAGATCCAATTTCCAGTCTATTTTTGTTTTTGCTAGGGATTCCTGAAAATCATTTTTAAGTTTTCTTATATCTTCATCAAATTTAATCAATTGATTGTCTAGCTCCTCCCATAGTTAGTTCACCTTCAATTCACTTAATGCGTTTCTGAATTCATTCATATTTCTCTCCATTAAATTCAGTCTGGAGTCTATGCTTGTGTTGGTGAGCTTCATCTCATTCATGTCTTTTTTTAATAGTTTCCATATCAGCCATTAACTGCTTCATGTTTGCATTGCAGTTGTGGTCAGGAGTCATATTATTCTCTCTTTGGAATTGTATATTTGTTGTCTCCACTTCCTTGCCACTTTCCTGTTCCATAATGGGACTAGGGACCCTGAGTTGGGGAGTTCCATCTTTGATTTCTGTGGGTTTTTTTCATTGGTTTCTTCCCATGTCCAGGTAGGGGAGTGGGACTCAGGCACCCTGGGGAGTGCTGTTCAGCCCTCTTTGCTTCCAGTGGAAAGATCACCAGGTTTGATCTTAAACAGAGGTCTTTCCTGTTGGGGTGTTCTGTCCCCAGAGAGGCTTAGATCCTTACCTGTCTGGATCCCTCTGTATGTGACTGTTTAGTCTTTGAGCCACCATATAGGCCCCTGTCTCCACTTGGTATGCTGCAGTAGAAACAACCCCAGCACCATGAACTATAGACCCCAGTGTTTTCCCACCTGACTATGCCCTCCTATCAGTGGCGCGTGGTCCCTGCTGCCCGCTGAAGCTGCCTGTGCCTTCCTGGCAGAGCCTCTGCCCTCCCAGCACTGGCAGAGGTTCCCAGGTGCCTGAGGCCTGGCCCCGCCCAGAGCTGAGGTTCGGAGTGGGCTTCCTGAACCGAGCTAGTTCAGTTTGCCCAAGGAGCACGTCTGCCTGTGTATGTGCGGGTGTCTCTGGGAGAATCGACTGCTGGAGGGAGGGGGCCCTGGGAGGAAAAGGTGCTCAGCCAGCAAGGGCTCGGGAAACGCATGTGAGGAGACAATGGCGATGGCCGGAGCTTGGGGTCAGGGAACGGCACCTCTCTCTTTCTCTGCAGAGCAGAAAGCCACTGGGGAACCCAGTCCAGGCTGGTGACGGAGTTGGGGAGAGGGTGTGCTTGGGTTCAGGGTTGTCTGGGGTCTGGGGTTTGGATCCCAGCTGGAAAATCAAACCTTTACTGCTACTCGTCTGCCATCATGCTCCGCCCCTGCCCCTCTCACAAATTCTTGATGTGCTTGACTACATGGAAAGAGTATATGTGATGTTCTGTGTCATTTTTCAACATAATTTTCTTTCACCTTCAATATATAGCTATTGTCTGTGATACTGTACATAATCAATAATCTCAGACAGCGAGTGAAAAGCAACGTGATGCCAACAGCATGATTAGAGAAAATGGATAAAGAGCTATGTATATTGTTTTAAATTATCAATGATCTATGTAACACACAACAGATTACTTAGTAATCTGCCTCAATGAAGTTGAAATACACTTCAAAGAATAGAACAAATAGATTGCAGTAGTTTTTTAAATGAATTGTTTTGTCAATATCTGCCTCCCAATTGTATATTAAACCCATAACCTGTACGTGATGGTATCTGTGGATGGCACCATTGAGTGTTAGCTACCATCAAATAAGGCCATAACGTGGCTGCATTTTTAATAGGATTATTGTCCTTCTACCAAGAAAGCCCAGAAATCGCTCCTTCTCCCTCTTCCTGTTCATACCTGTAGCCAGATATTTAAGCAAAAAGCAGACACTTGGAAGGAGCAATGAAAATGAACCCCACTATTGTGATGTCATGATTTTGGACTCCAGAACTATAACAAATAAATTTTTATGGCAAATCAAATTGAATAAGATGCTTTATATTGTCCTTATTTACTCCAAATCCCCTCATCCCCAATGGGCTCAAGAAATATGCAACTTTGTCACATTTTTTTCAATGATAGAGTTTGATACAATTTGATGGATACACAAGTGGACAAGTTCTCATTCATTCAGTTTTTTTTTTTTTGATTTACTAGAAAGTGCCATGTCATCAGAATGGATCATTTTTAACACTTCCTTAGATGGCAAAATTATCTCAAAATGCAATCAAGAAGTGCAATCACTAATTAGCATTTTGATAAAATAATGTCAAACAGTGAACATTTTCCTAATTGTACCTCACATACATCTACTGATTCCAGTAAAAATTATGCATTTCAAATCTAGATCATAAAGAGAGTGGTAGATAGCACAGGAGATTCATTCTACACATGAATTGTTCCTGGTGATTTGAAATCACTTGAAAGTTATTCTCTCTGGAAGTGTCCTTACTGAGCCCCTGTATGTTTATGACCAGCTATATAACTGAGATTTTGAAAAATTAACTTAATGTAAAACAAATGTTAACTAAATGACAAATAACTCTAAAATCTTAATTTAAAATTAATACATACTTCTCAATTTCAATTGTAAGCACTTTATTTGTATCACATTGCACTAACTTTTCTAGTGAAACCTAAATTTAATCTGATTTGCTATTTTTGTCATTTTGATCACTGATAAGATTTTAAAAATATGTCTATAGTATCATTTATTTTGAGAGCTTATTTTTAGTATTTTTATTAACTCAGATTTAGAATATTACTTTTCGCTTATTTTTTATTATGATTTGATTGTAATGACATTTATTAGGAACCAGAAAAATGTACACTCATTTAGCCCAGTTAGGAATTTACTTAATAGATCCTGTTCATGGAGTCTATATTGATCTGGATGTAACTGATAAAAAACTTTGTATTTGTCTCGAACACACACACACACACACACACACACACACACACACATACCACACCACACCACACACACACACACACACACACACACACAAATTTACTTAGAAATTTGCTTCCTGATAGCAATTTTGCTATCTAAAATTTGTATTCTCCATGTTTCACTAGTAAATACTATAGTAAGAAATACTGTAATAAAATGAAGGTAAAGACATCCCAAGTGATAGAAGGACTTCATTTTTCTGTTTAGGACAAGACAGAGAAGCTTGAAGGACCTTGATTTAGTAGATATAGAGAGACATCCAGGAGGAATGAGTCAATGTCAACTTTAAATACCCAGTCAGATATGAAACAGGCCCATAAATATTGTGGACAATTATCTGGGTAATTTTCAGTTATTATTCCGTACCTCACTCTGTTCACTTGTTCTTACATGTTCTTAATCTGTTTCTTCCTGTGTAGTTACTGTTTCACACTCTTGTTCTGGGTATGAATGTGTCTGTTGTTTACAAGCACGTGTGTATGTGAGTGTATTACAGGTGTGTAATACAGGTGCAAGTGCCTATGTGCCTGTGGGTGTGTGGGTACCTCTGTATGCAGGTGTAATGGAGGCTAGAGGTGAATACTCTATCGCTCTTCAATGTATTTTTTTCTGATACAATTTTGCTCACTGAACCCCGAACTCACCAAGGTGTCTGGGCAAGTTAGCCAACAACCCTCAAGGATTCTCCATGCCCACTACCCCAATGCTAGTATCACAGGTACATGCCACCACCCTGACATCTTTACATGGTTTCTAGGGATCCAAATTCAAGTCTTCATGCTTGTGTAGGAAGCATTTTATCCAACAAGTCTTCTCCCTAGCCCCTGTTTCGCATTGTTGAACTGGAATTTCCTAGTGTCTGTGATATAGGAATGGACCAACAATTTTAGAAATTAAATGAAGAATATATTTCAAGGTTTAATGCTTTTCCAAGTGATTTTTCTTGTTTCCTGTGGTTGCTAGTCACCAGATAGGTATTTATTATTGTTATTTTTGCTGGCTCAGGGTTCACAGGACCTAACAATATCAAAGAAAAGCCATAGGCTGCAGATGCTGTAACTCCCTGTAAAAGTTCTGCAGTAAAGCAGAACTTGCTGACATGACGCCAACTGGAGGGACACACACAGGTGCTGAGCCCTTTGTTTTTTAATTGGTCGGTTGTGTCCAGTAAAATTTGGCATGAGAAATAATTTGCCCTTTCAGGTTGCTCTGGACATAAAATCCATAACCAAGCAAAATCTATGTCCATGGGCGATTGAATGCACCTCCTTCTCTTTAGGGGAATGATATACTATTTTTTTTTCGAAGTCGTATTTGATGCTATGTTTGGTAACCATGTACCAGGGTGATCCTCTGGTCTCTCAGAATAATAATTTCATGGCTTTTAATACAGAAAAATGGGCAGTGGGATTATCTGAGACACAGGGACAAGAGGTGATTGGAGCCCTCTGATGATCTCTGAGTTCTGACGGAAATAGCTAGGAACCAATGTGTTAAAAACAGTCGTGATCTGCTTATAGAAATACTAAGGAAGTCATCCTATCCCAACCAGCTGATCTGTCACACACCTTACTGTAAATATACATAACAGCTGCAAATCATATACATTCAGGAAACTAATAAAGTCAACAATTCCAAAAGAGACTCCGGAGAAAAACAGGTATAAGCTTCTAATAGCAGGTTTAAAAAGAAATAAGTTAATGAAAACAAAAGAAAATATTTTCAATCGACTAAGATATGGAAGTTTAACAATGTTATATTACCAGATTAAATTCCGAAGCAAACAACAGTGGAATCTTAGATAAACTAGATCGGCTAGTTCTATTATTAGAAAGCAGAAGAGGTAAAAGTGTTACTTAGGACTGCCTCTTTGGCCAGAGACCTTAATCATTTTTTATTCCCTTTGATCCAGAATTTAAATATAATTCTTACATCAGTCTTATGATAGAACAGCCAAGATAATTCACACAAATATAGGAAAATATATGAATGACCCTAACAAAAGGCAACATGTAGTTAATTAAGCCCTGAGAAAAGCACAAAGGAAGGAGTTTCACTTTGCCCTGGTTGTACATTCTGTTACTAACATTCATGGTGAATAGTAGCTTACAAGATTCAGTTTTGGAAGAGGACAAAGATTAAAAATAGAAATATAAAATATCATGATTGGCAGTGCACAGAATTCCATTTTACTGTAAAATCAGTTATCAAGAAAGAAGCGGTGAGAAGGAACATTAGATATTTAGACACAGAATAGGATAGTACTTCAAATTCCTGGAGAGAAAGGCACAAATTTATTCTATGGGTAATTGAAGTTTTCGGACAATTGAAGTGCCTTGCTCAGAAAGCTCTTTAGGAAGATGAATGTGGCCATAAAATGGGCTGTGGTTGAGAGTCGGGAGAAGCCAGAGGCCACATCTGGCATTCTTACATGATCTTCCCTGGAGACACTTGCAACGTGTGAAAATGGGAAAGGAAGTAATGGAAACGGAACGCCTACCATGGACAGGCACTCCAGGGTGCACGCAGTGACAGAGTGCTTTGCAACATTTCAGGGTGTACACAGTGACTGAGTACATTGCAACATTTCAGGCTGCACACAGTGAGTACATTGCAACATCTCTGGGTGCACGCAGTGACAGTACATTGCAACATCTCTGGGTGCACACAGTGACAATGCATTACAACATTTCAGGGGGCACCCAGTGACTGAGTTGCAACATTTCAGGGTGCACACAGTGAGTACATTGCAACATCTCTGGGTGCACACAGTGACTGAGAATATTGCAACATCTCTGGGTACACACAGTGACAATGCATTGCAACATTTCAGGGGGCACCCAGTGACTGAGTGAATTGCAACATTTCAGGTTGTACGCAGTGACTGAGTGCATTGCAACATTTATATTTCAGCATGTTTTGGTGGTGGGAGAAATGGAGACAAATATAGGAGAAAAAGGCTGGGGTGCGGTGCGAAGAGACAGAAAGAGAAAGAGAACAAGAATGTAGCTGATTGGATACTGTATATAAAATGTGTCCATGATTAATTCTGAAGCTTCACACTTTGCATTGGAGATAATGCTATGTGAGGATGATTTTAAGCTGTAGATGATGAATCTGCTCTTTGACATCTTGAGTTTGAGATGTCTGCTCTTTCTGAGACTTCTTGGCTAGTTATGAAGGGTGCAGCCCTCAGATTTCACCTTCACTGAGGGAGGCTGGGTTGAGGACATTTAACCAGCTACAAACAGAAGCTTGGAATGTACGACCAGTATGAAGGACTCACAACAGTCGTCTTGGAGCATCAGCAAAGCCACTGGTGGAGGTATAACCCTCAGATCCACAGTTCACTCCTTCCTTTGGACTTGACTGTGGGAAGTCCACGGTGAGGGAGGAAAAGAGCTGAGGTTGAGAACGGAAGCCAACTACAGGACAAAGGGGTGGAGGGAGAGTTTACCATGGATCCAGAGCAGGTATTAGAATTATAAAATTAAGACTGCTTGCATGTAAAGTTGCCTAGAACTTTCCATTACCTAAGACTGGAAATGAAATTCATGACATGGAATCTATTTTCTAGTAGGGCACAGGGACGATTATTTGGACTGAATATAATTTAAAGAGAGAAGGGAAGTAAACATGTAGTTGCATTGGTTCACACCTTCCATATTGTGGTCAATAAAATGGTTACATTGATGTTTAGGAATCTTGGATCAGCATGAAGTATAGACAGGGACTGACTGCATAAAGGAAACCTAGAAGAGGTGTGGCATTTCCTGGAGATATGGGAACAGACAGGATTTGCCCCTGATAGGGCACAGACCCCAGACCCCAGGCTCCAGAAAGGACTCCTCACAAGTCTGGTTTGCCAAATTATTTCTGTTATATACCGCCTTTTCTTGTTGAGGCAAAATCTGGTGTTTTGGTCTTATGTTTATCAGTGATAAAATGTTATCAGCACACTTTACATTTAAGAAACTTTAAAACGTGTTCACTGTAAGATGACTATAAAATGCATTCTGATTTGCTTATTTTTCTCTCTACAGGTTCTGATGAGTTTTAAATGAGAAGTTATTGAAAATAAAAATAAGAAATGAGAAGTCAAACATCAGAGTATTTTCTTTCTAGGAGTTAGACCTAGGCAGGAACTATTGGGGAAATGCAATTTTGATTGAAATAATATAGACATAGGTCCAGATGTAAATTTAAATGCTACATATTTACTAATTGTGCACAGCTAATCTATACATCATTTGAAAATAAATCCAGTTTGAAATAGATTTATTTAGGATTGAATTAATTTCAATCTCATTTTGTTCAGTTAAAAGTGTTAAAATATATTTTTAGTTATGAAGTGCTAATAAACATATATAATAGTCTATATCTTATTTCTAAATAATAGGTAAATAAATAAATATATATTAGGGTTTTCTTGGAAGAAAGCATAATATTCAAAATAGTCTTTCATCGAATATTATGCTCGGAGCTATTTAGCTGTCATATGCGAGCTGTAATATTTAAATCATATGTTGGTTGCAAAAATTTGGCTACCTGCCTCTCTGAGGAGCTTTCATGAAACAGGTGCCACCATTCTCTTCCTCTTTCCCTCCCCAGGGGATCTCAGAAGAATCTGGAAACTAATAAGACCACTGTGTTTGCAGGCCCTGTTAACCCCTTTCCCAATGTGCCCTTATCGAATGATGACAAAAAAAGCAGAACAAAATTCAAGATTCTAAAGTTAAAAAAAAAAAAGATTAAGCAAATGCAGGCCTGGGAGCGGGGCACTCAATATCATCTGAGAATAAATGGAGATGCCATGTATATTGCATTCAATCTGTAATTATCAAAACCACGGAAAAGCTAAATATAAACCTAAAAATGTAAAGTGGCATTTCAATTCTAAGCCTTTCATCTGAGAGAATCTGTTAGTTGAACAAAGTTAATTTGGGGACGGAAGACGTTGCTTTGGTAGACAGTGCAGCCTTTGGCTGTAATAGCTTCCTGGTTTTCTCGGATGAGTGCCATTAGTGGGAAATTACGAAGGACTGAACGTCTGTTCCCTGGCTTCTGCAGTAGAGTATAACATCCAGTGATTGAAAGAAGAGAGATACTTTTCAATAAATGCTTTTAGCAAGTCACGTGGAAAGAGCAAATTTACCTTGTTGAGCCTCAGTTTCCCCGTAATAATATGAATCACAGGAGTCATAATACAGATCACACATTAGAAGAGATTTGATGGGGAACCTGGAGTGTTGTGTGTATAACAGTTGTCATTTGATATTAATTATAATAACTATAAACTTCAATCAAAATTACATCTCAATCAAAATAGTGAAGTCATGTATCTGAAGTTGTGGTGACATCTATTATGTATCTTCCCATTATTGTCACCTATCATTTATCTATCTATCATTGATCTATCAATCATCTATCATTATCTATTTACCTATCTAACTTTCTATCCATTTATCTATCATCATCTATCATCTATTATCTATCTGAAGAATAGATAATAGATCTATTAGCTCTATAAAATTTATCTAATGAATATGATTTACACTGGTCACTTACTGCTAAGAATTAGCTAAGGGAAATGAAGGTAGCATAAAGTCTGTTTTTCAAGGTCTTTTTAGATTATCACAAGATCAATGCTGAAAATCTACTATGTCAACTAAAGTAGCAATTATCTTCAAATGAGTGCTGTCAGCTTATCAGAAAAATATCATTTCTAGAAGTCACTATTCAGACAAACTTTCTATCAATACTTGAGAGAACTGGAGATTATGTTAGAGAAACTCCTATGAAGTATTTTAATAATGATTTATAATTTTAAAGTGGTGTTTTTGGAACATCAATTTCTTTAAACATTTTCGTCATAAGATTATTGATGGTTCTTGATATAACGTTTTAAAAAATGAGCTAATCAGGCAGAGAAGATGGCTCAGCAGTTAAAGGCTCTTGTTTGCCAAGCCTGTCTGCTTTGGTTTAATTCCCAAGCAGCACATATAGGCCAGATGCAAAATAAGTGACACACGAGAGTCTAGTGTTCAGTTTGTGGTGGCAAGAGGCCTTGGGTCACACACACACACACACAGACACACACACACACACACACACACCAAAAAAAAAAAAAAAAGAGTAATTTGTGGTTCCGTTCATCCCAGGTTTTATTTATTTTCATATATCTGAGATGGTTGATTTCATCAAGGTAAAATCCTCTCAAATGGTAGGAAGAACTTTATAATCCTAGGTCTTATATAATAAATTTACATAATAAAATCTAAAATTAATTTAATTAGAAAAGGTTTCTTATCAACACTTTTAAAAATTCTTCTTTTCCTTGATGAAAATATGTTATATTGAATTGCACTGAATGGATTTTCACACATACAGTGTGTGATCTCTCAGGATAAAAATAAAAGTTGGGTGTGGAGATCAAGGAGTTTGACGAAATTGAAATTAACCTGGGTATTTATAGTTTACTTGTTGAATTTTCTGGAAGCAAGAATGCATAATGATTTTTCTTAGGTTTAATATTTGGACTTGGGCCCTTTTTTTTCTCAATCACTTTGGGAATCATGCCGGCAGTAGGCCGGTAGATGGTGATGTGAATATGTGAGAAGGTACATCTCAGCTTAGTGCATTTATTTAATTAGTCAAAACACCTAGAAATGGAAGTTGCTCTAAGAAAGATGTGTTAATTGGCTGTTGTAGTCGATTGAAAATTCTGAATTGTAACAACTGCTGAGCTATAATTGACCAAAATGGCCATGACTCCACGTGATTCAGTTGTTGAGAAAGCAGAGATAACCAGGTCAGTCCCACAGAGGAACCTGTGGATGGTTTGGCCAGATAAACTTACTCAGCCCATTTTGCAACCAAGCCATCAGTACTGACAGAGGCACCTCAAGGGTTCCATTGGTGACGTTATGCAAAGTAGATCACATCCTCCTCACTCCAGATTTCATAGTCTTCATATTGATGGATAATTTTTCTTTCTGTAATATAGTCCAATTTAGTTTTTCTTGATTCGTTCTAGAGATGAAGAAAATAACATAAAATAAGCATAGTTCTAAATTAGTGCTGTTGTACTCCTCAATGTGTTTCTATCGAAGTTTTAAAATTTTATGAAAAAAATAAATTTTGAGAGATTTTATTTTTCAATTTCTGCCATGAAGGAATGTATTTGCCTAAATGCAGAGTGGACATGAGCTGATCCTTGCCTCTCTGGCCTTTCCTATGAGCCCTCAGGTCTACTGCTAAAATATCTCACCGATCTTCAGCTAAGATACTTCATTAAGTTCTGAAATGTGGACTCAACTCTCACTACCATGTATTCTGCCTTTAACTTTAATAATTTCACCACTAATATTAAAATCTACATGTCCACTGTCCTCCAGCACTCCTGCTGATTTTTGTTTAATTTCTGCCATCGAGAAACTTGCTGTCTCTTGTGGATCTTAGGTTAACTGAGATCGCTTCTTATCTTTAAGGGTTTTATCTTCCAGATTCTTTGGTTATTCTCTTATATTTTTTTCTCTTCCAGTGCCCACTGCTACTCAAAGGGCTTCTTCTGGCATGGTCTGCTTTGTGCTACAGTTAATTTTCTGGTTCACCTGATTCCTAACTTGGATTATCCTCACGTTACACCTTGAATAGCATTGACTTTAGCATAAGGCACTTTTGCCCTGAAATAAAATAATAACCCCTTCTTGTTTGTATCAATTCCCAAGACCTTTCATTGACATTAGCCCTCAGCTAATTTTTTTTTCTTTTTCCAGAGATTAGAGCTCTGCTCTAGAATGATTTTGTCGTAGGTCAGGTAGGTTCTGAGACAGGCTTAGCTTCCTTCAACTTTGGATGGATGGTATAGGAGTTACTTTAAT
>PVHP010051321.1:0-11492 GCA_004024765.1 Zapus hudsonius | reverse complement strand
GCCAGTATTTGGCACACCTTCCTGCCGCTGTTTGCAGTGCTGTGGCAGAGGTGATGTCCAGCCCTCTGCTCATGCCATCGTTTTCCCTGCCAGAATGGAGTCTCCCCTCGAGTCCGTAAGCCAAATAAACCCATTCCTCTACAAGCCACTTTTGTTTGGGTTCTTTTTGCGCAGCAACAAGAAAGCTGACTGCAACACCCCCCAAAGCCCATCTTCTTACATTAGTCAAAACAAAGCTGATCTTGTAATCCCTATGGTTTCAATAGCTATCCATTTTTAGTAAAATAAAAACAAAATTCCTTATCAGTGTGTGATGGTTAGGTTTTGTTGTCAACTTGATCTTTTTAATTACCTTGGGTGGGTCTCTGAGGATGTTTACAGGAAGGCAGCCTCTCAGTAGGGGCAGGATGTAAGGAAGCTCAAAGAAGCTAGAAGTAAACATCCTCTCCTATGTGGTCAATGCAGGAAGGAAATTTCAGAGACTCAGGAAGCCATTAAGTCTGGGGAAGGGTTGTAAGATCCCAGTCTAAGGCTATATAAAAGGGAAGGAATTCTCTCCTTGGCCTTCCTGCCTGTTTGCTGTTTTGTGTGTGTGGTGTAGGTGATGGGTTTGTCTCTCTGCTTGGACCTGTGAAAGGGGAGCAGCCTCTTTTGCATTCTGGAATTTCCCCTGTATCTATAGCTACAAATAAATACTTTCCTCTCCCAAATTGTACCTGGTTTGAAGATTCATCTCAGCGGTGTGTGGCTGACTACTACACACTACCACACTTTAAATCCTACCCATTTCCTTAGGTCCATCATGTACTACTCCTTGTTCTTTTCATTTCTGACAAACTTTTACTTTCAAACCCTTCCTCACACCAGGCTTTTGCATATGCTGTTCTTTCTGCTTGGAATCATATTCCCTCTCCTTTTTTTTTTCAAGATAGGGTCTCGCTCTAGTTCAGGCTGACCTGGAATTCACCATGTAGTTCCAGGGTGGTCTTGAACTCACAGAGATCCTCTTACCTCTACCTTCTGAGTGCTGGGATTAAAGGTGTGTGCCACCATGCCCAGCTCCCTCTCCGTTCTCTCTCTCTCTCTCTCTCTCTCTCTCTCTCTCTCTCTCTCTCTTATTGTTGAAGCAGGATCTCAACTTAGCCCAAACTAACCTGAAATTCACTCTGTAGCCCCAGACTGGCCTCAAACTAATTACCTGCACCTCCAGAGTGCTGGGATTATAGGTGTGAGTCACCATGCCTGGCCTCCTCTCCTTTTTCAACTAGTGAATTTGTTTTCTTTCTTTAGATCTCCATATAATTGTCACCTCATAGGGAAGACTTCCGTGACTTCTTTTTACTAAATTACAATTCCCTTATTATATGGTATTAACCTATTTTTCTTTTGTAGTTCTGATTATAATCTTCATATTTATACAAGTCTCTTAATGCTTCATTGACCCACGAGAATATAAGTTCTATAAGGACAGGAATCACACTTGTTTTATTCTCTAAACCTGTGTCTAGTAGAGGACTTGGTACACAATAAAGAGCTTGATACATGGTTATGCAAACAAAAAAATGTCTAAGTAGGGCTACAGCACAATAACATGAAAGAACATTAGTGAGATGTGCTCTCTTCACAAAAATAAATCAACTAAATCTAAAATGCAAAATTATTGCAACATATAGATAACACTTGTTCAACTTTATAGGCACTATCTCACTCAATTCTCCCAGAAATCCTGCAAGGCAGGTATTATTGCTATCTGAAAGATATGAATGAACATGGAGGCAAAAAGAGATGTGATCACATGAGTAAATGACTAGCTGACATTGGGACCCAAGTATTTTAAAAGACCCTGAACACTTTATTTACACGTTAACAGGTCTATTTATTTTTTTGGATGTTGCTTACTTGAAAAATTTGAACACAAAAAAGTAGAAGTTAAAATAAGGCCCAAATTCTATCATCCAGGATATTGTTAAATGACTTTTCATATTTCTGTATTCATAACATACATCAAAGATAATTTTGCCTAAATTCTAATATTCTATACATTCTGCCGTAAAAACCTGCTTTCTTCCCACTCCAGAATACATTTTGGATATCCTTTTACATTTATATGTATACATTACAAGGTCAGGTGCATCTGTTTGTAAAGTTCAAGACATGTCATGCTATTTTACCTTAAATAGCTTTACAATTCTTCTACATACCTAACAAAGCTAGTTGAAATAACTTATTGGCTTTAAGAATATTGATGTTATTGATGTGCAATACCCAAGCTCATCTTATGCTGTTGGATTAATTCTCACTTCTGATAATTTCTTCTTGAATATTTGATGGGGTAGTTTTTAGAGAGAACAGTGTAAAGCAAGAGCCAACAAATTATCACCCACCATTATCACTTCATAAATCATCTTTTTGAGGAAGGGTCTCATTTTAGCCCAGACTGTTCTAAAACTTACTCTATATACCCAGCCAGCCTTGACTTTGCTATGACTCTCCTACCTCAACCACTGGAGTGCTGAGATTATAGGTATGAGCTATCATGCCCAGTCATAATTCATGTTTTAATGGAAAAAAGCCATAACCATTTGAATCTGCTTACATATTTCCTAAAACTTCTTTTACACTACAAGCAAGTTGATTAGTTATATCTGTGTAACTTGGAAAGTCTAAAATATTTGCCAAGTGTTCTCTCCCTGAAAACTTGGTGACTCTTGATCTAAAAGCTAACTTTTTTAAAGACATACAAAATTAAGATAAAAATCAAAGTCTCTATGTTATTAAATTATAGCATTTTTGCACAGTAACTAACCATAGGCCTAGAACAATTTTAATGGCTTTAGTTTTCATAAAGGAAATTAGGGATAAAAAACTCACTTCATATACCTTGTTCCAGTTTTCTGTCTCTAGTTTTTGTTGACTCTGTTTAAGTTGGTTTAAACTTGGCTTACTAGGAAAATTTCCAACTGTTTCCTTTGTCCAGTCATCCACCAGCTTGTGCAAGTCATCTGTGAACATCCCCTTTTTACTGGTTGGAGATTGTTGGTATGATGTTGTATTACTTGCTGCACACGGTGGGTCTGAAAGAAATTAAACACCAGAGAAACCATGAAAAAGAATTATAACTGATAAGTAGATAAGTCTTCTTTGAGCAATATGGTTAAGAGAATCATGTTAGGGGACAGATAAGAATGACTGACTGCACATTCTAGTTGACCTGAGAGTAATTCCAATTAAAATCTGTTGTCCTAATGTAATCACTAACAGTACTCCTATCACTGACCAAAGTTTCTTATAGTTTGGACACCAAATTATAGGGCTACCTTAGGTGTAAGCCAAGGATAAATAAACAAAATTGGTATAGACTTTAATCTTTTTGTCAGTTTCCTTGGGTGGAACCCATTAAGATTCATGGGATAAGGGTATGCTTTAGTGCCGCAGTGCTTGGGCAGCACATGCAATGCCAGGAGTTCAAGCCCTGGAAGAGGAGGAGGCAGCAATGGCAGTGGCATCATGAGATGTTAAAAATGGAAAGAATCTTAGGGGACTAGTCAAAAGTACTTGTTTTAAAATGAGTAAACCAGGGCTGGAGAGTTGGCTCAGCTTTTAAGGCACTTGCCTCCAGTGCCTAAGGCCCTGGGTTCAATTCCCCAGGTCCCACATAAGCCAGACCCACAAGGTGGTGGCCCTAGTGCTCTCTCTCTCTCTCTCATCTCTCTGCTTAATAAAGAAAATAAATAAACAAATAAATATTTTTTAAAAATGAGTAAACCATACCCAGAAAAAGCAAACTGAAGTGCTCAAGTCCTTCCAGAAGCAGGCCAGGAATTCTTAATGACTTTCAACAAGGTTAACAATATAGAATTATAGTTTATTTAATTGTACTGATATTTCTATTTATGATTAAAATTTTCAAAAGACTGGGCATAGTGGTGCAAACCTGTAATGTCAGCATTAGATAAGCTGAGGCAGGAGGATTATGTTCAAAGCAATTCTGGGCTATATAATAAGACCCTACTTCAAAGAAAAACAGGCTGCAGAGATGGCTCAGTGGTTAAGGTACTTGCCTCCAAAGCCTCGCGACCCAAGTTCAATTCCCCAGTACCCACATAAAGCCAGATGCACAAAGTGGTGTGTCTGGAGTTCATTTGCAGTGGCTGTAGGCCCTGGTGTGCCTATTTCTCTCTGTCTCTCTCTCCCACTCAATTTTTCTTCATGTGAATAAGTAAAAATATTTTTTAAAAAAGAACACACAAAACCAAGGAGCTGGGGAGATGGCTCAACAGTTCAAAGCACTTGTTTACAAATCCTGCTGGCCTGGGTTTGATAGACCAGTACCCACATAAAGCCAAATGCACAAAGTGGCTCATGTATCTGGAATTCATTCGCAAGTATCAAGAAGCCCTGGCTCACCTATACTCTCTCTCTCTCTCTCAAGTGACTAGAAAATTTTTTAAGAAACGAAATATGCTGAGCATGGTGGCACATGTCTTTAATTTACTTGGGAGGCAGAGGTATGAGTTTCCTTGTGAATTCAAGGTCATCCTGAGACTACATAGTGAATTCCAGGTCAGCCTGGGTTAGAGTGAGACCCTACCTTGAAAACCCCTCCCCTCAAAAAGGCAAAAATATAGGCAAAGAGAGAATGAGATGACATTGTCAAAATGTTGAAAGATAAAACTATCAAATAAAATGCTAACTTTCAGAAATGAAGGAGACACCACAAAACACTATGGTGTAAATTACTTGAAACAGATAACTTTCCTTTCAAATTGACAGACACTATGTTCTGCAAGTAGAATGGAGATTATTAAGATTTAGTGAAATGAATGCCAGTTTGATTCAAGTTCTTAAGTTTAGCCTATGGAAAAAGAAAGAAGAGTGTCTTGTAGGAAGTATGTAGAGTTGAAGGCAATCAAACAGTGCACCATCTTTTTGAAGGCGACTGTTCAGTTCTAAGAGTTCTAAGGTGGATACAATCTGGTCTGTGCACCAGGCTCAGAAGTGGGTAAGACAAACAATGTAACTGATGTTGGGAAATAACTAGTGATAATAGCATAGCTGCCATATCTCCATATATGCATTGTTTATATTTTCTTTATTTCAGGAACCTAATGTAATCGGAGGGAAACCTAAATAACCCTCTAGCTTCACTTGCTTTTATTTATTTTTTTCCACTTGATTTTATATGACTTTAAAAGTCACTTATTTTGGGGCTGGTTATCTAAAGAAGCCAAGCCTACTTTTCAGGGTCATAAAGGCCACTTTTGCTTAAAGCACTGGCTTTTAACTTGGGCCTACAAAAATATCTGATGGCTGACTGAAACAGGGTGAATAGTCTTGACACATTAGCTTTTATACTGCATGTGTCTTTTGCTACCCTAACCTTTGGTCAGATTCCAGCTCAACTCTACATGTAGAAATGATAGTCATTTAAGGAATGTTTGGCCCAGACTGATAATATAGGACTGATTTGCCTTAAACTTTTCTAATATTCCTTCTATCCTTTCAAGGCTGAAGATACCAAAATAACTTTATTAATAGACATTTCTAAGGTAAAATATTTTTCCTTTCCCCCCCCTGAGGTAAGATCTGACTTTAGCCCAGGCTGACCTGGATGGAACTCTATAATTTCAAACTGGCCTTGAACTCACACATCCTCCACCTCTGCCTCTCAAATGCTTGACATTAAGGGCATGTGCCACAATGCTGGATGTGGGTATCCTTTTTCTTAAATTTACTTGGTATGTGCATATGTCCATGTAAGTGAGGCATGCACATAATATGGCATGTGTGTGATTAGGGCTTCACCTTCCATCTTGTTTTGAGGTAGGGTCTCTTGTTTATTGCTGTACTCATGAGCTTCAGGGAAATTCTTCTATATCTCTTGTATCTACCTCCCTTTTTGTTGTAGGCAAACTGGGATTACAGAAGCACACCACATCTGGGGATCGGAGCTCAGAGTTGCATGAAAAGTACTTAATTCACTGAGCCATTTCCCCAACCCTCAAAATATTTTTTTCAGGTTTTTATATTTTATCAGTTTCTCTATCAACTTTATGGAAGAAAGATGCATATATTTTTATTGACAGATGAAAATTTTTTCCTTTTATTGAGGTAGGGTCTTGCTGTAGCCCAGGATGACCTAGAATTCATTATGTAGTCTCAGGGTGGCCTCAAAATCATGGCAATACTACTATCTCTACTTCCCAAGTGCTGAGATGAAAGGTGTGCGACACCACACCCAGCTTGACAGATGAATTTTAAATAGCTAGCGATGTTAGAGTTCTGGTTATAATACCTGTATAATTAAGGTAATCTAACGTTAGTCCACAAGAAGAGGTATTAAGATTAACATGTTACAGTGAGCTGGATCTGTCAAAGTGGTGATACACTTGAACTAGATATCATCAAAATTTCCTTTTGGGGACGGAGAGATGGCTCAGCAGTTAAAGGCTTTTGCTTGAAAATTCTGATGTTCGAGGTTCAATTTCCCAATACCCACATAAAGCCAGATGCACAAAGTGGTGCATGCATCTGGAGTTCATTTGCAGTGGCAGGATGCTCTGGTGTGCCCATACTCATCCTCTTTTTGTATCTCTATTCCTCAAATAAATAGAAATATATAAAAAATAAATCCATTCTGTCAAAAAATTTCCTTTTGATTCCCTAGTCACCAAACAAAACACATATCTAGTTTAATTAGCAAGTTCCAATAAGCTATGAATAAGCTTCTCAATAAGCTTATCCATAATAAGCTTCTCAATAAGAGAGCTTGTCTCAAAAACAATGGTAGATGGCATGCCTGAGGAATGAAACCTGAGGTTTTCCTCTGGCCTCCACATGTGCATGCACACACATGAATTTAAAAATGTGTTGAATGGCTCATAGCATTATAAAAATGTGATGTGCACAGAAATAATAGCACTAAGAAGATAAACACACACACAAAGAAAGGTTTTATTAAATACCATTGAATCAAAGATAGTTTTAATCTGAACTAGATTGCTTTGAATTAAGAAGCTAATTATAAACTGGGCATGGTGGCACAAGCCTTTAATCCCAGTACTTGGGAGGCAGAGGTAGGAGGATTGCCAGCCTGGGACTATGGAGTGAGTTCCAGGTCAGTCTTGGCTAAAGTGAGACCCAACCTCAAAAGCAACAACAAAAAATAATCTAATCATAATCCTCAGGACCACCACAGGAAAATAACTTAAAAACATAATAAAAGAAGCAAAAAGCTAGGCATGGTGGTGAATTCCTTTAATCCTTGGGAGGCTGAGGTAGGAGGATCACTGTGAGTTTGAAGCCAGCCTGAGACTGCATAGTGAATTCCAGGTTAGTCTGGAGTAGAGAAAGACCCTATTTCAAAAAACCAAAAGAGCACAAAAAAGCAAAAGACAATTTAAAAGTTATACTAGAAAATATTTAAACAATGGAAAGTAGAAATCAAGAAAGACTATGAAAATATGACAAGCATCAAGCATAAACTCTACTTTATAACTAAATTATATAGAAAAGATTTATATAGCTCAAACAAGACAGAGATTGACAGACTAGATAAAAATATAACTATATAATGAAAATAAATATTTCAGATTAGAAAATCCAAATATATTAAGAGAAAGCTGGATTGCCTATAGTCCTATCAGAAATATATACTAATAGCAAGAAGATACATGGGTTGGAGAGATTGCTCAGTGATTAAGGGTTTAATTCCTTAGTGCCCACATAAAGCCAGATGCACAAAGTGGTGCATGCATCTGGAGTTCGTTTTCAGTGGCTGGAGGCCCTGGAGTGCCCATTCTCTCTTTCTCTCTCCTAAATCTCTCTGCTTGCAAACAAATAAATATTTAAAGAAGAAGATACAGGAGAGCAGGGAATCTTCTGCTGGAAGCCAGCCTCCCACTGGGAAGCCAGCTCTCTGAGGAAAGCAGCGAGAACTGTGGACAGTATAATTCTACCAATAAGACCAGAAATGATGGCTGATTCCCAGGCAGGCGATGAACGAACTCTAACACATCAGCTAGGGCCCAAGTAAAACCACAGAGGAAGTGGAAAGGTGAGCAAGAGTAATTTTCCCACAGCGAGCCCGACAACCTGAGCCAGGGTGAAGAAGAAAGACACCACAGATACTCAAAATGTTCCAATGCAGAAATCTAGAAGCCACTACAAGCTCAACACTAAAGCAGATTTAAAACTCACCCACAATGGCTCAGGGAACTTTGTGGAAGAGGGGGTGGAAAGGTTGTAGGAGTCATGATGAGGGGAATATCAAGGGGCATATTCCCCCTGCCCAATGACTGACTGCTACTCATACAACACATAGCCCTCAATCTCCATGGCACATACCAGCAATCCCACTAAGGAGGGCCCTCAGTGGAATGGGGGCAGGGAGGAGGGAAATGGAGGTACCAACACATGACTTGTGCATACAAAGTTTCTACTTAATAATAAAAATAAAAATAAAACAAAAAAAGAAGATACAACAATCATAGAAGTAAAAATGAGCCCCAAAATACAAGAATTTACAAAATTAAGGGGAAAAATTCAACTACCGGTAGAAACTACTAAACCCACTTTAAATGGTTGAAAGAACAAGCACATACTCTATGACATCCAAAGTTTTTGCAAGGCAGAAAATATAAATGAAAATAAGCCATTTGGGTGGGCTAACAGTATAATTTGGTATATATTTTATATTTGGTATATATATTTTATAAAATATTTTATATTTGATATATATTTTGGTATATATATAATTCAGTATATATTTGGGTGGGCTTATGGTCTATTTGGTATAAATGGTATAATTCATGGGTAGATCACTTGCCTAGCATGTACCCCCCCCCACCCGGTCAATCTTCACTAGTGTAACAAAAAGAAATTCAGGGTACCCCCCACATGAACTCTCAGCTTATCTGGAGGCTAAGGCAAGAACATCCCTTTAGCCTAGCCAGAGCATTCACACCAGCATAGGAAACATAGAAAGACTTCATCTCCAAACAAACAAACAAACAAACAAACAAACGGTTTGCTGCTTTCAAGTCTAGTCTACCCTTTGGTTCTATCTTTATAAGGGATTATCCAAAGCATATAATTCCTATTCTTTTTTTAAAATGTTTTATTTATTTATTTAAGAGAGAGAGAAAAAGAGAAAGAGAAAGAGAAAGAGAGAATGGGCATGCCAGGGCCTCCTGCTACTGCAAACAAACTCCAGATGCATGTGCCACTTTGGGCTTTGCAAGCAAGTGCCTTTAACCACTGAGTCATTTCTCCAGCCCCCTCTATTCTTTCTTTTTTTTTTCTACACAGGATCTCACTCTAGCCCAGGCTGACCTGGAATTCACTATGTAGTCTCAGGGTGGCCTTGAACTCACGGCAATCCTCCTACCTCTGCCTCCCGAGTGCTGGGATTAAAGGCGTGTACCACCACGCCCGGCTAAAAATACTTTTACTTATTAATTTGCAAGCAGAGAGAGACAGGCAAGAGAAAGAATGGGTACACCAGGGCCTTCCAGCCGCTGCAAACATGCATCACTTTGTACATCTGGCTTTACGTGGATTCTGGGGAATCGAACCTGGGTCATTAGACTTTGCAGGCAAATGCCTTAATGGCTGAGCCATCCTCTCCAGCCCTGAATAGTTTTTCTAAATTTTATTTATTTTTGAGGAGAGAGAAAGAGAGAGAATGGGCACACCAGGGCCTCCAGACAAACTCCAGACACATGTGCCACTTTGTACATCTGGGTTTACATGGGTGTTGGGGAACTGATTCTTGGTGGGAAAGATTTGCAAGCAATCACTTTTAACTGCTGAGGCATCCCCAGTCCTTCAACTAGTGTTTTTTTTCCCCCTTGAGATAGGGTCTCACCCTTTAACCCAGAAAAGCCTTGAATTTGTGATCCTTCTGCCTCAGTCTACTGAATGTTACAATTACAAGAATGTACTACCATACCTGGTCAGTTTCTTTAGCAGCTGAGCTATCTCTACAGTCCTCTGGTCAATTTCTTTTTAAAAATATTTTATTTATTCATTTTCAAGGAGAGAGAGAGAGAGAGAGAGAGAGAGAGAGAGAGAGAGAGAGAGAGAGAGAGAGAGAGAGAGAACCAGTACCACCACCTTTGGGTCTGGCTTATGTGGGTCCTGGGGAATTGAACCCGGGGCCTTAGGCACTGGAGGCAAGTGCCTTAACCGCTGAGCCATCTCTCCAGCCCCTGGTCAGTTTCTTTTTTTTTTTTAATTTATTGTCCATAATGAGTTACAACATTTAGTGGACAAACAATGAGTTGTTATCCCCAATTCCCCACTGCCCTCCCTGGTCAGTTTCTTAAGAATTACTTTTATGATTTATTTACCTTTTACAGCGACATTGTCCACATGAGACAAGGACTGTGGGCGGCTGCGAAGTTTACTTTTGAAAGATCTTGGTCTACGTGGTGATGCAGGTGATAAAGGAATCTCTGTGGACTGGGTTTTGTTATCTTTAATTGACCACAGGCGTTCATAGAGCTCCTGCAGTTCTTTATTCTGCTGGCTTTGAAGATTCAACACCTCCTGAATGTGTCTGAATAAAAATTAGGCAGAAAGAATTTTCATGACTTTGATACCATAGATATGAATCTAGAAACTTATAGTGGTATAAGTAGTTTAATGAGGCACTGAAATTAAGAGTGGTGAAATACAGAGTATCATCACATTTTAGGATGGGAAATACCTTCCTAAAGCATAACACTAATCTGTCTCAAAAAGTTGAAGAAATTGATGAGAACAAATGTCTACAGTTCCAGTACAGTGGGAGACAGACAATAGAACAAAAATCAAAGCCAAATAGTTTAATAATGTCAACCTTTTCTTTATTATATTTTGGAAGCATAATCTGGAAGCACATACTGGCACCATATAATAATAGGTCAATATTTATAGTATTTAAATAAGTCCTAAAATCAATAAAAAGAAACAAATTTTATTTATTAATTTAAATATTTTATTTATTCATTTTCAAGCAGAGATGAGAGAGAGAGAGAGAGAGAGAGAGAGAGAGAGAGAGAGAGAGAGAGAGAGAGAGCGCACCAGGGCCACCACCTTGTGGGTCTGGCTTATGTGGGACCTGGGGAATTGAACCCGGGGCCTTAGGCACTGGAGGCAAGTGCCTTAACTGCTGAGCCATCTCTCCAGCCCTTATTTATTAATTTAATAGAGAGAGAGAGAGAGAGAGAGAGAGAGAGAGAGAGAGAGAAGGCATGAGCATGGGCATGTCAGGGCCTCTTGCTGTTGCAACCCAACTACAGACACCTGTGCCCTTGGCTTTACGTGGGGATTGAGCTGGCAGGCTTTGTAAGCAAGCCAAGCATTTTATAGTGACTGCCTATGAGAAGTGAGATTATAACATGATAAATGAGAGTTTTTAATCATTAAAAAATCAAGGGCTGGAGAGATGGCTCAGCGGTTAAGGCAATTGCCTCCAGTGCCTAAGGCCCTGGGTTCAATTCCCCAGG
>PVHP010051320.1:0-11481 GCA_004024765.1 Zapus hudsonius | reverse complement strand
TGGGGGAGATTATCCAGAGGCATGGACAGGAGAACCTGGCTGAATACTAGGCTATCCATGGTCCCCTGTCACAAGGACTGATCCAGACGAACAATGGAGGAGGTTATCCAGTGGAGGGGGGAGGGGAGGGCAGTGGGGAATTGGGGATAACAACTCATTGTTTGCCCACTAAATGTTGTAACTCATTATGGACAATAAAGTAAAAAAAAAAAAAAAAAGAAGTGCCATGCTTTTAATGACCATTTAGTCAACTTGCCTACAATTGCTAAATCTCAGTTTTTCCACCTGTGATGTGTTAACATGCTTGGTTTACATGGGTGGTTTGAGAAAAGCATGATGGCACACATACAGGCCTGGCATGGGTGGACACAAAAACTCGGGTCTTGTCACATTGTAGATGGCTCTTGGTCTTGGTGTAAAATTTTCCCCCATTAATTTAATAGTCTATGAAAACCTATAAATGATTATGTCATGTATCCCCTCGGCTTTCTCTCCTTTCCTTTTCTCTGCTGCTTCAGTCAGCATAAAGTGAGTCCTCCTGACGATCGGAGCCAAGAGCCCTGAGGCTCCTTTTATGGTCTGAAAAGTGATATTCATACCTGGAAAGCATCCAAAGCATCGTGATGCACTCGCTCACACATGTCAGGGAGACAGAAAACAGACTTCAAAGTATTACAGCAGAAACCTTTCCTATTCAGAGAAACTGAACGGAAAGTCACTGAACACTGATGACTGGAGCCAGAGATACTGATGGCCACCCTCTCAAGTAAAGCAAAACATTCTCTGGGAAGGCCGGTGAGCCTCAAGTACACATGAAAATAAGTTTTCCTCTAAGATAATTCTTCAAAGCTTTTCTAAGGAAAACCAGCAGACACAGAAGTCAGCTGAAATTTCTTTGGCTTGGAAGCACAGTATCTTGGAAAAATCGTGTGCAAATGTCTTTGACTGGCAGAGCACGCATCAGCCAGCTAGCCATAGGTCCTGCCATATTTGTTGTATGATGGCCCCTGGCCTCCCTGCTGCCCAGAGCATCAGCCTTGCCAAGACCCAGAAGACATCTAAGTTTGAAGACATCAGTCCCAACCTTCTAGATCAAATTCCTGGTTTTCTATTCAGGCAACTGGGCTCCAACATGTGAGGTACATCCATCTGTCTTTAGTGTAAATTGCCTCCTCACCACAGGGAACACATTAATTTCCTACAGCTAATGAGCTTTGAGCAACTTTCTTGTGTGTGTTCCTCAGACTCGCCAACATTTGGTTTTTTTTTTTAAAAAAGATTCATATTCATTTAAGTTTTCTTTTTTTCCTTTGTAGGCTTCACTCTAGCCCAGGTTGTTCCAGATCTTACTTTGTAGCCCAGGCTGACCTCAAACTCAAAGCAATCCTCCTCCTTAGCTTCCCAAGTGCTGGCATGATAGGTATGAGCCACCATGCCTGGCTTCCAACAATCTTTTTAAGAATCTTTGCATTGAATTTTGTCTACAATGACACCAAGGACTCAGATCCCCAGCACTGAGGGGGGAAAAAAAACTGATATATTTTTTAAAATATTTATTTATTTATTTATTTTCAAGCAGAGAGATACAAAGAGAGAGAAAGAATGGGTGCACCAGGGTCTCCAGCCATTGCAAATGAACTCCAGATGTATGCGTCACTTTGTGCATCTGTCTTATGTGGGTACTGGGGAATTGAACCCAGGTCCTTAGGCACTGAAGGCAAGGGCTGTAACCGCTGAGCCATCCATCTCTCCAGCCACTCTGATCTGTTTTAATAATTGAAATGACTCATGTGGTTTCTGTTTTCTTGTGTGAATCCACGCTGATCATAGAGCTGGACTGAAGGAGTCCAATGTGGTTGAAATCAGCCAGGGGGAAGCCAAGCTCAGCATGTGCCCTCATCAACACTTAGGAACAGGAAAAGGAAAACTGACCACGCATGTGAGAAAACCAGCATCCCCAAAACAAAGTCTACGGTAGACAAGAGAAAAACATACACTAGAGGAATGTGGTCATCTAGTAAACAGACAATAGTTTTGAAATTTAAAAATTACTATATGAAACAAGAGTTTGCAACCTAAACAAGACAGGCTTTTCCAAGAATGGCACAACCTGGGAATAAGAAAGAATTTGCTGCAATTAAAATTACAATCACCAAAAGCCAGGAGTGGTAGCATACTCCTGCGATCTCAACAATTGGAAGGCTAAGGCAGGCAGATCACCATGAGTTCAAGGCCAGCCTAGTCTACCTGGTGAGTTCAAGACAGCCTGAGCTACAGAGTGAGATCCTATCTCAAAAAAAAAAAATACAATTGGCCACATGAAAGTAACAGTGAATTGACTGAATAATGAATTGGACAACTAGACAAGTTAATCATATGAAGAAACTTTACAATGCAGAAAGACTCAAGAAGAAACAAGGGTGGCAGAGTAGTACCAGCCTATTCTAAGTGCTTTAGTTATGATAACTTATTTGAATTTTTTAACATGTGACCTCAATAAGTTGCCCATGCTGGTCTCAAACTCCTGAACTCTAGCTATCCTCCTATCTCAACCTTTTGAGTAGCTCTGAGACTATCACCATGCAAAACTGAACCTGGAAATTGATTATTAAATTCTAACCACAACCTCCTGAACCCTGAACTCTCATTATGTATAGAAAGGTTACCTACCAAGCCAGCTTCATAAAGCTGAGCTGAGCTGAAATTCAAATCCAGAGAATCTGACCTCATATATTTTACTCTTAACTACTACTCTTCTTTGCCAATTTAAAGATTAGGGCATAAAAATGTGGAGAAAACATTCATAAAGTCCAACGTGCATCTAACTGGAATTGAATCTAAAGAAATAGGTGACTAGAAGTCAGGAAATGATTAAGAAATAAGAGTAGACACTGTATTGAACAAAGAAAAGGCTTGGCAGGGCTTCTAGGAAAAAAGACTTTGAAAAACATATCTAGATAATACTTGTAAAATTTTAGAGCTATAGATTAGAGAAATATACATTTCCAGAGAGGAAAACAAATGAGTATAAATCTGTAAATCAGGTGAACATCAAATGCTTCATATATAGCAACAACATATTTATACATTTTTAAACTTTGGTTGGAAAACTATACATAGACACATAGGCAGAAAAAGAAAAGCACTTGAGCATGCAAGAATTCACAAAGTCTAGTATCCATTGCTGCTCAAATAGGTAAGTCAACAAAATATAAAATGCTTATAAGACACAGGACATTTAACATGGAAGAAAGCAGTATTTTGAACTAAAGAGAACAGTATTTTGGTTCAGCAGTTAAATTCACTCTTTGTATCCATGAAGGTCTGAGGAAGCCTGAGACCACTGGAGTTCATATGTCCAGAGACCACTGGAGTTCATATGTCCAGATCCTATAAAAACAGCTGGGTGTGGCCACATGTGCCTGAAACTCCAGTCTTCCAGGGAGCAGAGACCTGAGAATAGCCCACATGCTCTGGAATCATGAAGAGACTCAGGCTTAAAACAAGGCTAGGCAAAAGACGGATGGAGTGGGAACCTGGACGACCCCCTGCAGGTAAGCATATGGAGTGCCACACCACACCACAGGTACACACACACACACACAAAGAATATCAAGAGTGGAGTGGAATTAAGAAATGGAAGATTCAACGACAAAATTAAAAGTGAATCCAGTGGGTTGGAGCTCTAGGTCTCATTGGAAAACTATAAAAGACAATACTACATTTACTTCTCTGTCTCTCTGGGCTCAATCAATATTTGGCATTATAGATGAAAATGTGCATAATCACAATAGAATAAGTAATATACTGAAATGGCCTTTCAAGATTTCTATATTGAGATTCAAGATTATTAGTTGAGAGTTTTAAGAATCATGATCATAACGCACAGCCCTCTAGTGTCATTATCTAACCAGGAACCCTACTAAGTACCGCTAAGTTTCAAGGTGATTCGAGCCAACATCCAGCAAATAGATTGGAATTATGAAGCCCTGACTCAGTTCAAGCAACGCTGTCCCTCTTGGGAGATGAAGCACTTTACTGCTGCATTTTTTCCAGAATAATGAAAATGTGGGTTTTCTTTCCTTATCATGTCTCAACTATTCTTGAAAAGACAAGTAACAACACCTTCCAGAAATCCTGAGGAAATGTCCAGGCAGCAATCCAAGGTATAGGCAATGATTTGAAGCCAACCTGATTTACATGTGCTGAATCTAAAAGCAGCATGAAACTTTCTCAGCAAACTAATTATGGAAAGTCACATCACCAGCACCTTCTATTCAAGTTTTACTAGTGAATACGGTGAGAAAAAAACACATAAAATTATAACCATATAACATTGTAATAGTCTGCCAATTTTCTCCTGAGCCTTCAACGTTGAATATTTTGTTTATCATGGTATCTTGATGTCTTTTTTTTTTTGTTTTTTTGTTTTTTGTTTTGTTTTGTTTTTTACAAGGTAGGGTCTTGCCCAGGATGACCTGGAAACTCAAATCGACCCTCCTACCTCTGCCTCCTGAGTACTGGGATTAAAGGTGTGTGCCACCACACCAGAATCTTAGTCACTTCTTATAAGGAAAAAAAAACATTACATTTGTAGTAAATACCTCTAGGTGATATAAATATAAATATATTTTTAGAATTTTTACAACAAAATGAAACCAAAGCAAACTTAAAAGAAATGTTCACTTCATCACATATATCTCAATAGGCTTAAAAAGATGAATACCTTTAAGACAACATAGTAATGTTATATTCTTTATAAATTTATGTTTCCTAACTAATGAAATCAGCTGGATTTACTAAACGCAATTTTAGAGTCATGTTGGTGAACATGTCTTTCAGGTGAGAGGAAGACTATCAGGCTTACTTTGATGTCAGATTTTAAACTGGGAGTAAATTTTGACACCTTGCCAATCTCTATTGATATTATACATATGTACATATACACATATATACATATGAGTGAAATCCAACATTAACATTAGAGCAGTTGCTGAGAAACAACTGGACAGGGTTTCATCTAGTCCCTCCAAGTCAGGGTGGAAAGTGGTAGAAATGAGCACTGGAAGTGCTGAAGAAATCAGTGTATATCCAGAGACTGTCCATGGTACTTGGAGACTTTGTCCTGTCATGTTATTATTCCTCCCCTTCATCTATGTCTGAGACACAGTGCTAAACTTTGAGAAATCAGTGAGAAACCAGGGACTCGGTGCCTCAGTACCTGCCATCAGGGAGGCAAGCTTGTCAGTAGGATGGCATCAAGCATGGCAGATGGATTTACTTAGAAAAACGGTTCTCCTTTGCACCTGCCCCTAACTCGGATTTGTACTTGTCAAGTCAGAATCTCCTGGCGAGAGCTATAAGCTGATTAAAAAGAAGTCCATTGAAAGCCAAGGTTAGAACTTAAGAGACACTGCTAAGTGAGGCATATGTACCGCACAGCTATCACTCCCAACACCATGAAATAACAAATCTCCCAAATGACAAGGAAGAGGAGTCATCAGGAGATGAGAGCTTTGTGTGTATTTTCAGATGATAAAATTTAAAAAAGAGAGGCTAAGAGCAGAGGGCACTGGAACGGTGGTGTCTGCTGATTGAGGGAATGAGCCAATTGTTCCACTGAAACACACAAAACAATTCCAGGACTTGGCGACATCAGAGTGTGGATACGGCAAATATCAGGGAACAAGTTGGAAATCTGGCTCTGAAGTGGCTGAGCACACCTGGATCTCCTCCAACCCACACGGACAGGTAGCAAGCCTTCCTTATTCACCTATCCTCATTCTTTCTCTTTGAAGAAATGACTGTCTAGACGTAGAAGCAGTCGGTACCGTGTAGTAAGCCTCAGGGTTGAAAACGATGTATCTTTTTGTATATTACTTTTTCAGGAAGCTCTGAGAAAAGACTAACTCACTACCAACACCCTAGAGAAAAGCCTACCAGTTAACTGCACATAGCTCTTCCAACTAGTCACTTAGCATTTAAATTTTAAAAATAGATGGAAATGCCCTTTCGCTATATGGAACAAATGGATAGCCATATAGAAAAGAATGAAATTTGGATCCTCCATTATGCCATACACAAAGAATAGTTGAAATGAATACTATATCTAAATGAAACTCTAAAATCCATAGAAATGGTATGGGAGTAAATCTTTGTCACTGTGGCTAGGAAAAGCCTTCTTTAATGCAACACCAGAAGTACCAACCACACATGCACACAAAGAGAAATCCGACTTCTTCAAAACTATATAGACTGATGTGCCTCAAAGGATAGTAATAAAAAATTGAGGGCTCCATCTGGGATCTGGAAGGAAGCCAGTTCCCAGATGGTCATATCATGCTGGAATGTGCTACATGAGCTGTCAGGGGAAATTAGCCAACGATGTTGGAAGAAAGCAGGGGACTCTGCTATTCGACACTAACCAGCATGGCAAGAAGTACACCCCTGTGCAATAGCGGCACTCAACCTAGGTAGGGAAGCAAGGGCTCTCTGATTGGTGAAGAGATCCACTCAGTGGCAAGGAACCCATAGCTGGTACCACCCCTAACACAGCAGCTAAGGCCCAGGTGAACCAGACAAGAAGTTTGGAGATGAGCAAGAGTGCTGCCCCCGCAGCAAGCAAGACAACCTGCACCAGGGTGCTGGAAACAGACACCAAGGATATTCAAAATGTTCCAAGGCAGAAATCCAGAGTCTGCTAAGAGCTCAACACTAAAGCAGACGTAAAACTCACCCACCATGGCACAGGGAACTTTGTGGAAGAGGGGGTGGAAAGATTGTATGAGCCATGGTGAGGGGAGGGCAATATCCAGACTCATTTTCCTCCACCCATAACTGTATGCTGCTCACACAACTCATCACCTTTCGTCCCATGGAGCATTCCAGCAATCCCACTGAGGGGTAGGAGGGAAATGGTGGTACCAATGTATGACTTCTTCATACAAAGTTTCTACTGATTAATTAAAAACAATTGAGGGCTGGAAAGATGACTCAGTGGATAAAGTGCTTACCATGCAAGCTTTAGACCTCGAGCTTAGATTCCCAGAACCCACATAAAAGCTGGACATTGTGGCAAGTATCTATAATCCTATGCAGTTCAGGGAGGCAGAGACAGGAGAACCCCCAGGCAGCAGGCCCAGTGCAGTGAGAGACACTCTCTCAAACAAAGTGGAAGGCGAGGACTGACACCCAAAGTTGCCCTCTGAGCCCTGCACGTACACAGTGGCACACGTACACCCATACTCACACACACACACACACACACACACACACACAGCAACAACAAAAAAGAAATTGAAAGGACAATCAACAGAATAGACGAAAATACTTGTAATTGTATATTCCAATAAGGACTCACATCTAGGATATACAAATAAAATTACAAATTAGTAATGACAACCCAATGAAAAAATTGACAAAGAGGTATTTCTTTAAAGAGGATGTGCATACAGCCAATATGTATATGAAAAGAGAGGCACTAGTTATTTATGCAATGCCAATCAAAACCACAATGCACACTAATTCCTACCCATTCAGATGGCTACAATCAAATAGACAGATAAGATAGAAGTAGAAGCCCTGAGAAACTGAGAGAGGAGTTCAAAGATAACCAAGGCTCCAGAATGAATTGAAGTCAATTTGAGCTAGAGTGAGACCCTGCCTCTAAAATAAAACAAAACAACAACAACAAAAATAAATAAATAAAACTACACATAAGAACCATGGATATGAAACCTTCCTATAATGTCGGTTATCACTGCCCAGCGCCCACGGAGGCAGTGATCACACAAATATACACACACACCGCTTAGGGGTGGATGAATGTGCCCCTTATTGCAGGGAATGAGGCAGAATATATAGAGCTTCCTGGCCAATCAAGGGGCTAATGGTCAGTCTTATGATAAGAACCTGTGCATAATAGCCAATCAAGATCAACTCCTAAAACTCATTAAGCTAAGCCCCTCTTGGCAGGCTGTCAGGTGCCGTCCTGAGATTAAGCCAGGGTGTGCCTCCAAAGGCCCCCAAAGGCTTTCACCCCCGACATATCCCCCTTTACTTTTATTAAAAAATGGCTCTGGATCATGTCTGTTTTAGGTTGTCCATGGCAAATTACACTCTTACCCGTCATGGAAATTCTGACCTCCAAGCATCAGAACCCTGTCTTAGGTTGATATGTATTTCCATGGATCTTACCCATCTCTGACTATTGATCCAGCATTTTAAGCCTTATATGGGGGGAGGATCGGCCACCCATAGCTGCCATGGCTTGCTTAATTAGCTGTGCTTGCAGTTGTTGGCGCATCTGAGATTGGCAAAGCGTTAATGCACATCAGACCAAGAGTTCTTATCGAAGACGCTATAGTCGGGCTATGCACTTTAGCAATAAAGATTGAGTTAGGTTATCATACTCCTAAATCCAATGACTAGTTAACATATATGATAGCTGTCTAGACATTTTTACTAAATGTTTTGAAACATTTTGAAAAAGGTTATCATACAAAACATCAGTTATACAAAGTTCTACAATAGAACAAATATATCACAATGTTATTAATTGTCCAATCGATATTAAGTTATTCTTGTACAATATCAACGCATTGATTAAGGTTTTAAATTGTCCATTTAATTGATTCTGGATGTTCAGAGCTTGGGCAGTCACAGAAGAAAGAGTATTGAGAGTCTGTGCTGTAGAAACTAAAGTAGTAAAAGTGACAGCAGCTGTAGTAGCCACCACAGCTGAGATGGCTATCACAGTAATGATGACAGAAGTTCTTTTCTTACAAACTGCAATTGATGTATGAGGAGAACCAATGTCAACAGAAACTGAAATATATTGAGGTATCCATAGTATGACTGCATTATTGTACTTAATAGCATTCTAAACTTGTACCCTGGAGTAGGGAATATCTTAAAGAGTTAGTTCAAGCACACAAAATAAGACAATTGTTGAAATAATATCTTAGATGGAAACTCTGTGATCATCCAAAACAAAGCAGTGTCCAATCCTGCCAAATTTTTGAAAAGGAAAACCTGTGACAACCAATGCTGTTAGCTTAATTAAGTTATTCCAACACATTTATCTAATAGAGGATAGAAGCCACAATGACTGAAATTAAACCTTACAAGTCAAATGATGACCACCTGGTAGTATTAGCATAAACAAATAGAACCATCTCCTTAAAACTCACAATGCTTTTAGATGTGAGAACCCACCTTAGAAAATCAATACCAGTAAGCAACTTCTATCCCAAAAACTCAATTTGTCCTTGACAAAGAAACATAGCTAGTCTTGGTGAGTACCCCAAGAGTTCCTCTTGTGCATTTCTTAACCCACAAACAATTTAGTCACTGAACCAACAGCTATAACTGGAGTGATCAGGTCCAGCGTTAGTAGTGGTCAGTTTATGACAGTCACTTCTTTTATAACGTGCTATGACTAGCCTTTCTGCAAAAATCCCAAAATTAATTTTCTTACTAAGAGATCAAGCAAATAGCTTTAGCAATTACTATAGAATGCCAAATGAGTATAACCATCAAAAAGTATCTCTGGCCATTGAACAACCTGGTATAAGAAAGACACTTTCTAGGGGCATTATCCCCCTTCTTTTTCATTTATAAGCAAGCAGAAAACATATAGTACTTATAGCAGACAATATCTCTAACCATTGAGCAATAGATGAGAAAAGAAAAATTATGTCTTTTTCTTTGACTCAGTTTACCTATACAATCATGAACTTCAGCAACGCAAGGAAGATATAATTCTCCTTTCTTTTACACTCGTCATAAGACCTGTTGGCCAGATGGGGTATGAGAAAGTGTTGGAAAAAAAAATATCTGTTTCTGGGTTTTGGCAATAGGGAGCGCTCTGCCCTAAAGCAAAAAGCCAGTGGAGCACAAAAGTATATGCTCTTCCTTTTGTTAAATCCATAAGCCCTAGTACTTGGCTTTCATAGGAAAATTGGCATCCAACACATATTTGTCTAGACACTTAGTCTCTTATACCTTATAGAATTCAGAGAAATCACAGGTATTTCTTGTATGTAACGCCTCTATAACTATAATTTTTAGGAAAACTGACAAACCATACAGTATTAGCACATATTTAAACATTGATAGAAATTTTCGAACTGAATAAGGAACAAAAATGGAGAACAGGTGTGGGAATAATAAAAATATATCTACTTCGCTTACCTTACTCAGAGTCATCTTGATTTTTTATCACTGGCCATGTCAGTCGCTCTGGGACCCAAATCGGTGGAAATACACAAACCGAGCCTCGACCACAATAAAGTACTGGATCCGGGCCGCACCATTGGCCAGTAAGAATATCCCTCCATTTTACAGTCACTCCATTAAATTGTCTATGGTTTGTATGTCTGTCAGCTGCAGAGCGACCTTCATTGTCCAGTGTTAAAAAATTCAAAATAAAGAGAGAAACAGAGAGTTTGTCTTTAGGAGACCTGAAGGTGTCCCCTATTCCTCCTTTCTGTTTACAAAGAGCAGGGTAAGATGAGCACACTCAACAATACTTTGACCTTGTGGATTGTAAGGAATGCCTGTAATTAAAGAAATCTCAAATTTAGTGAGGAATTGCTTAAAGGAAGTTGAAGTGTAAGTGGGACCATTGTCAGTTTTAATTTGTTTAGGGATTCCCCAAGCGGCAAAGGCAAAGTAAGTCAGTGGCTCACCTGATGATTCTAGCCCCTTTTGTCCTCTACTAGAATCCAGGTGATGTTGGTTAGGCAAAATGAGCATTTGAGCAATTTCCTCTCCAGAAGATATAACTGTTATTCCTTTTAGGGAGGAGGCCAGTATTTTAACTTGGCCCGAGAAATCAGGGTCAATAACTCCTGGATGAATTATAAATCCTCTTAAACTAGCAGAGCTTTTTCCTAAGATTAATCCTATACAGTTATTTGGGATAGGGCCTTGCCAATCTGAATCAATGGGTTGCACTCCCATATCAGGAGTCAGGACTAGCCTGGAAGTGGCACAAATATCTATTCCTGCTCTCCATCATGTTGCCTTCCTCGGTCAGTCAGAGGATACCAGGCCTTTGGTACTTGTTGAATCACCCCGTACATTTGTAGTGGGCCTCGGGGAGCTGGGCCCACCCTCCCATTTTTTGAGGGCCTTGTATTAGGCTCTATTGGTTTATCATCCCCTGACCAATAAGTTCTTTTTCTATAATGAGGGTATATTCCTGGTTTTGCTCTGTGGGGTTCTCTGTTAAAAGAGTTCAGCTCAGGATATTGCACCTTAATATGTCCTGGCTTCTGGCAATGGAAACAAATTCTTGGTGGACCTCCTCTACAGTACTTCTGATTAGCATGTAAGCCTTGTGTTATTGCTGATGCCATAACTTGACCCTGAACAACTATGTCGTTTATGTCCCTACAAATTTTTAGGTATGTTGAAAGGTCTTTACTCTTCCATGGCCTGATAGCTTCTTTACACCATTTATTAGCTTGTTCATAC
>PVHP010051319.1:0-11493 GCA_004024765.1 Zapus hudsonius | reverse complement strand
TTCCGCCCCCTCTTCCGCTCAGTTCCCTGAGTCGTGGTGGGTGAGTATTAAGGCTGCTTTAATGTTGTGAGCTTAGGGGTCCTTGTGTCGAAAATCCTTGGTTTCTGTCTCATTGGCCTATCCTGTGTTGATTGAATGGCTGTGGTTATAGGTCCCTTGTTCATCTGTCATTGTCTGCTGGGTTCCCTATGGATCCTCCCCGATATGACTGTGGTGGCTCCTCTCTTGCCAGGATCTCAGCCATTGGCCTACGGTTGGTTGGTAGGGTTAGATGGGCCACAGCTCTCTCGTTGCATCCTGAATTTTTTCATCTGTACAACGGGCTTGTTTAGCAGTTTCTTTGTTTTAATTTAAGGCATCATTCAGTGAATAAAAGATCAGCCGCTGGGGGGGGGGTGGTCATGTCTTTGGAGCCCCATGAAAGGGTCTGGGGAGAGTCTAGCAAGTGCTCAGAAGATCCACAGCTCCTTCCAGCACGACAGTGGTTAACCACCCCTGTTTAACCTTTTCAAAAACACTGGAAATTAGTATTCCATGACAACAAACCGTCTTCTTTTTTAAATTCCAAGAGCCTTAGCAAAGGTCTCCTCTTTTCCCCATGGAAATACAATATCCACAGATTCACAGCTGGAACATGTCAGTAACTGGAGAAGAGTCTGTTTCCCTGGCAACCATTAGCAACAGTGAGTCAGGCAGGAAGCAGGTAGATGTGTCTAACTGTGCAGTTGGATGACATTCACTGAGGGTAGATACAAAAAGAGCAGTAATGTTAATTTATTTTGATATAAGCATTGATGGTAAGTAATCAAGACGTCCTCTGGGGGTAATACAATGTGTTTAATACAAAATAACACTCAAGGACCAAATCTCCCTTAGAAAAATGCCAAGGAAACAGAGGCTTTGCCATTTTTACAGGATTCTAAAATCCATCCATTAAGGTTTATGCTTAAGGCAGACAGACCAGCCTGGAAGGAGCTGGGTATTTATTTGTGGCCTGACCATATATAATCTGTCGTTGCCAGATGACAGGAGGGGAAGAAGCTGTAGCTGGTGGTCTCCAGGGGCCTCAGGCCAGTGCCCAGCATGGCTTAGCCAGTTAGAAGGGATGATGTCATGGGCCTCAGTCATGGTTGCCGAGGAAAGCCCTTCTCGGCGCAGTTCACCCATCCATTGCAACAAGCCTTCCAGATGTTCACGTTTCAGAACTGTTAATGTGGTCTCAAAACCTTAGCCATGTGTGTTAGTTACTTTTATTGTTGCCACAGATACCTGACAATAAGCAAGTTAAGGGAGGAAGGGCTTGTTCTGGCTTACAGTTGGAGGGTACACAATCCATCATGGCGGGGAAGGCAAGGCAGCAGGAGCAAGCAGCAGCTGGTCATGTGATATCCACAAATAGAACGGTGAGTCCTGGCTAGAAAATCTCAAGACCCACCCCCAGAAAACAACTTTCTCTAATCTAGCAAGGCTCTACCTCCTGCAGGTGCCACACCCTCCTAAAATAGTGCCACCAGCTCAGGACCAAGCAAGTGTCCAACCCAGGAGAGCCTCCAAAAGCCAGTGTGTACTCAAACCAGCATAGCTTGTTCTATTCTGAGACATCTTTCTCTGGCTCATCTATTGATTTTCCCGTCCACACTACGCAGCAATCAGCAAGATCTCATTCCCAAAGCCACGGCCACTGAGGACGTCAGACAGAGAGGCTTAAATAACCTTTGCATTTCAACAAAGAAACCATCCTTGCTGCTAGCAGTGTGCAGATCACCGTATTTCTTTCTTTTGGGTTCTAAGGAATGAAATCTCCTCCTTGCCTATGTGAATAGTGGTACATACAGAGGCTGGCAGGAAGATCTGTGTAGTTGAAAACTCCACAATCCAGCTGATGGTCCTCTCTGAGCCCTGGGTCAGCTGTGAGCTTCCCAGAAAGATTCTCACTCTCTCTGGTCCTCAGCAGTGGAAGGTTTAAATGAAGTTCATTCCAGTTCTAGAGAACTGTTCTTTTAACTTAGCTAGGGTTGGTGGAAGCCAATTAAGTCTGCATCTCCGTAGACACAAATTGCTATTTTATGAGAAACTGGCTTTTGGTTACTTATTGAAAAAAAATCAACAGAACCCATAGAAAACACCATTTATCTTTTTGCCTTTGAGAGTCACTTCCCTACATGAAAAATGAAAGAATTTAAATCAAGGAACAGACAAAAGATTTCTGGCCAAGAAATATCTTGATTTCTTGTCGCTTAAAAAAAAATTCCTCTGTAGTTGAGCCCTGGCAAATCTGATTGAATCAATACGTCCTTTATGGCCAGAACGTTCTCTGGCTTCATCTGTCATCCGTTCTAGAAAATAAAAGCCATTAAGTCAATAAAAAGAAGTTGTTGGAGGTTTTATTGCAGAGAATGTAGTTTTTATTTTTTTATTTCTCAGTACAAAACTCTGACTCAAATGGAAAAGCATGAAGGTAGCCATTTCAGAGGTCACAGTCAAGGTCAGTCTTAACTATCAGCAGACCAGCTTGAAGCTTTTGTGTAATGGGAATACTGGAGCTCAGGCCGCCTGTTACCACTAATGCCAATGAGTTGAGCTAAACACATTGTGTTTACATCATGTATGATTATCAGTTTGTGGGGGCCAGAGGCGGACTGTCATGGTTTGATCCAAGTGTCCCCCACAAACAAATGTGTTCTCAGTGATCGATCCTCAGCTGATGGCAGTTCGGGAATTAGAACCTCACTAGAGCTGTGTTGTTGGGGGTGGGCTTATGGGGGTTATAAGCCAGCTTCCCCTTGCCAGTGTTTGGCACACCTTCCTGCCGCTGTTTGCAGTGCTGTGACGGAGGTGATGTCCACCCCTCTGCTCATGCCATCATTTTCCCTGCCAGGATGGAGTCTCCCCTCTAGTCCATAAGCCAAATAAACCCATTCCTCCACAAGCTGCTTTTGTTTGGGTTCTTTCTGCGCAGCAACTACAAAGCTGATTGCAAGAAGGTGGAGGGTTCATACCCTATATTAGTGTTCTCGAGAGGAATAGAACCAACAGAATGAATTGTGGTAAACGAAAAGGGGATTTGTTGGATTAGCTCATGGCAGTCCCACAATAGCAGTCTGCAAGCCTGAGAGTCAGTAGCCACTCAGTCCACATGGCTGGAGGCCTCAGCGGTCCCAATCCAGCACTGAAGGCCTGAAGACTTCCTGGGGAGATGCTGGTCTTCAGCCCAGGCTGGAAGACTGAGGAAGCTTCATTCCAATGACAACGAAGAGATGCTTGACAAGCACCAGCAGCCAGTAAAGGAGAGATTCCCTTCCCCTTTATATAGCCTTAGGGTGGGGTCATAGTTAACCACGCACCACTGGTATGAACCTCCAAACCAGGCACAGGTATGGGAGGAAAGGATTTATTGAAGCTACAAATCCAGGGGAAGTTCCATAAAGGAAGAAAGAGGCTGCTGCCCTTTCACAGGTCCAAGCAGAGAGAGAAACTCCTCACCATGTCTCTCCAGGCTTTCTGGAGCCTCTCTCTCCTCTTTTGGCATGAAGTCTACTTCTTGTCTCCATTTAAAGCTGAACCCTGTTAAATGAGCTGGATGATTATAAATAATGAATTTGTCTGGATAAAACCTATTAAAATCACTTCCTGTTAGACACTAAAATAATTTTCCCCCAAGCTCCATGACCCGAATCTGCTCTAGGTAGCCTTTGGGGATTTCTAGGTTCTTGGCATCTTATTCGAAGAACTGCACAAAAGTACTTAAGCAGCAAGGACTTCAGAGACAGTCCTTGTTGTTTCTCCGGTCCCTGGACAGGAATCTGATGCAATGAATGGAAAATTATCCCCTGGAATACAAGACTTGGCTCGGCTTCTGCATGGAGTTCCCGGGTGGGTTCATGAAACACTGCCTGGAAGTGAGTGAAAATCAAAGACCTATGCCGGACGGAAGTTGTGAGTTTGAGGTCCAATCCGCCTCTGCCACCTGGCTGTCATGAGACCTCTGATTCCCCAAGGCTCCAGTCCCTCCTCTCTATCATGGTGGCAATGCTTTTGCCTGTTCCGCAGTTTTGTGAGAACTAAGACAGATGACTCATACCCCAGAGCAGTGAGTGACACACACAATATGGACACATCTTAAGAAACAAGAGGGCTGAAGAGATGGCTTAGCCGTTATGGCGTTTGCCTGCAATGCAGAAGGACCTGAGTTCGATTCCCCAGTGGGCATATAAAGCCAGATGCACAAGAGGGCGCATGCGTCTGGAGTTCATTTGCAGTGGCTGGAGGCCCTGGCGTGCCCATTCTCTCTGCCTCTCTCTGTCTGCTTCTCTCGCTCTCTCTCTTTCGCTCTCTCTCTCTCAAATAAATAAATAAAATATTTTTTTAAAAAAAGAAACAGGAGCCACCTCTATGTCTATGGATGGTATAGATATATACAGAAACAGATGCTGTATACCTACATACATTCCAACCTACGCAAGTACTCAGCTTCCATTCCAAACCTACCTTGGGAATGCCCCGTCTCTTGGCATGTTTTTACAGCTGCCATCATTTCCAAAAAGGAAGAAACACATCCACAATAATACGATAATGATTGTTTCTAAGTATATCTAATTGGCTGAAAGACAGCGAGAGGTACAGGAAGCCAGGATATATACCTCACTTCATACTGCTAATCTAACTCATCTGGAATCATACACGTCCCTGTCAGGCAAAGGTTAATCGAGAGTTTATGAAATTCTAAATGCAATTAAGTCTCAGAGGAGTCACAGCTGGAGGCCATGCCGGTTTCCATGGCAACCAAAAGGCTCGGGCAAAAAGTGTGGGGAGGGGGATTAATTTAAAGTCTAGATAAACACATGCATCTGTCTGTCACCTACCTTCTCTTCGGAGCTGCAATAAGCAATTCTGGCTGCATCTAAACTATATGCAAAGGAGAGGGTAAATCAGGTTGCTTTTTCTTTTCATTTCATAGAATTAAATACATTTTGCCATTTCTTAAAAGGCTTTGCTTCTCTGGACATCCAGTGTCTCGGCACGTCAGGTTTGAGTTTCAGATTCTCGGAGTGGGGAAGAGGAGGAGAGGGAATTAAAGGCACAGAACAGGATGCTAAAGGTGATTAGCTACACAGTGAATAATCTTCTCCTCCCCAGCTTTTGAGGTCTTACTGATAATCTCGGAAGCTGCATTCAGGCCAGTGGGAGAAAATGTGGCCATCGCAGACTGTTTTCCTGTCTCAGACTTCACAGCCCCAGTTAATTAAAGGAGACATTAAATTAAATTCAGATGTGTCACCAGATCCCAAAACACACAGCTTCAGAAGTAGGCACTAACTAGCAAGGCTGCATGGAGGAATCTGGGTCTTGGGACAGCAGCTTGCAGAAGTTAGGAACACTCTGAACACCACACTTTCCATTCCACAGAATTGCTAGCTGCTGGGTTTCCTAATCTCCAGATGATTGCTGATGGTCTGATTGGGTTCTTAAAACTGGATGAATCTTATTTTGGTACACTCGGCTAAACTCTCAATTTGGTTCATATTTGCCCAGAAACTTCAGATTTTCCCTGAAGACCGGCTTATGGAAGTTTCTCAATGTCACATCTGTTTTCTGCTGTCAGGCCAGGCGTTGAGTTCAGGGAAGCGTGGTGCACCTGTGTGTCCATCAATCACCTCTGTAAGAGGCACAGCACCCCTCAATAACAGCATACTAGGGCCAGGAGAACCTGGCTGAATTCTAGGCTATCCATGGCCCCCTGTCACAAGGATTGATCCAGACGGCCCACGGAGGAGGATATCCAGCTGGTTGGGAAGGAGGAGGGGGAGCATCGAAGAATTGGGGATAACAACTCATTGTTTGCCCACTGGATGGTGTAACTCATTATGGACAATAAAAAATTTTTAAAAAAAAATCACCTCTGTAAGGCAACCTGAAAGAGAGGATCCAGAGAACTCCACACAGAAGCCATGGGCATTGATTGAAAAAGAAAAGCAGACATCACGATTTCCAACTCTCTAAAGAAAAGCTTGCAAATGAAAACCTCCTCCCCCCCCCACACACAACCCCCAGCTTTTAAAGCTGGAGGCTGGGGAGATGGCTTTGGTAAGTGAAAGCTAGGCTTGAGGGAGTGTGCTTGTAATCCCAGAGCTGGGGAGACAGAGACAGGACAAGAAAGAAAGGGGGGGTTACAGGCCAGGGTGGGAGGTGTCCCTGAAGCTTGCTGCTACCAACGAGTCCAGAGGACTCAGTGAGCTCACAGATCCGATCTGTGAAAGAACCCTTCTGAGGAAGACATCTGAAGTCCACTTCTGGCCTCCACACGCATGTCTTGGAGTTCTGGCAAGTCTAAGTTCAAGGTGCCAGCAGGTCTGGTGTATGGTGAAGCTGCTCTCTTCTTCTAAGCCGGTGCCTGCATGCCCCAAGTGTGAAGGGGAGAAAAGACAGAATGTAAAAGTGAACTCATTCCCAGAAGCCCTTTTATCACGGCATTAATCCAAACACCTCCTGGTATTTATTGGGTCCCTCCCCTGGCCACTGTGGCTTAAGATGTTAATGTATGAATTCTGAGGAGGGGGATACATTCAAGTTACACCCACCTCTTCATAAAAAATAGACATTACAAGCCAGGCATGGTGGTGCTCACCTTTAATCCCTGCACTCTGGAGGCAGAGGCAGGAGGCTCACTGTGGGTTTGAGGCCAGGCTGAGACTACAGAGTGAATTCCAGGTCAGTCTGGGCTAGAGCGAGACCCTACCTTGAAAAGCCAAAAACAAAAACAAATGGACATAACAGGCAGGTCACAAGCTTATCTAAATTGATAAGATGCCTGATTCCCTAGCTGAGACCCTCCCCACAGCATCACGACATCAAAACCTCGCTCCAGTTCGCTCCTTTATTTTGCCATTGCAAGGTTTCAGCAAGATCCCAAAGGCCAACATGTTAGAGAAGAGACTTGCTGTGTGTTCTGTCAGCACAGGGTTTCAAAGTAGCAGCTCTCAGCTGATTAAACACCACAGAGGCTGCTCTGAATGCCACATTCCCCGGCCTGACCTTTTAACAACTGGGGCCACCATCTAGGGTGATCTGCAGGGGTTGACATGATTAGGCTTTAGATAAAGGTCAGCGAAGTCCACTTTTGTAGCTCTGAGATATCTTATTTTTAGTTTGAGAGAAAAAGAGATAATGACCATGAACTTTCGCGTCTTCCGAGTGGAGTCTTCTGCTTGGCCTTGGCTGGTGTGTTCATTCTTCTTCGTTCTCTCTCCTCCACGTGCTGACTGTCACCCATGGTGGCTTCCCATTCCTCACCTCCCTGGCACTCACACGACAGACAGAGACGTTGGCTTTTCTCTGCACGGTAGGCTTGTGTAGTAACTGGGTCTCTAAAAAGTTCTCTGAACATTTCAGGGCACGTTCCAGATGGGTCTGTATATGATTCATGCTGTTCACTCTTGGACAATTTTCATCGTGCCCAGCCTCTCTCCCTGAACATTTTTAAAAATATTTTATTTATTCATTTTTCAAGCAGAGAGATACAGACAGAGAGAGATACAGAGAGAGAGAGAGAGAGAGAGAGAGAGAGAGAGAGAGAGAGAGAGCGCACCAGGGCCACCACCTTGTGGGTCTGGCTTATATGGGTCCTGGGAAATTGAACCAGGGGCCTTAGGCACTGGAGGCAAGTGCCTTAACCACTGAGCTATCTCTCCAGCCCTCCCTGAACATTTTTAAGTGTCATCCTCCAAACTCTAAGTTATAACAGGATAACAAAGGTAATCATGATGAAGAAATGGCCAGTTTCCCAAGGCAAACCTCCGAATGAGTCCTTCATATTCTCCAGCCTGACCTGGCAAGTCTCCTGGAAAACAGTCGTTAACTTAGCAAGGCTACGCACAGCTCTGAAAAGCGTGCAGACATTGAACTGCATTGCTGTGCGAGCCAGACTGTGCTCGCTGGGTGCAATGGGGGAAGCTTGGCCCTGCAGGTTGTCTCTGTGGAAAGAGCGCGTGTAGAAGGTAAGGCCTCACTCACTCAGATGTTTTGTGAATGTGTGTGTGTGTGTGTGTGTGTGTGTGTGTGTGTGTACGTGCACGTGGCCAGAGAACAGCCATCAGGTGTCATCCTTAGGAGCAGCCGTGGGCCTGGAGCTCACCAGTTAGCCTCTGGCCCAGGTCATCACACTTGACATTTTATGAGGCTTCTGGGGGTGAAGTCAAGTCCTCTGATTGCACCACAAGCATATGACTGCGACATTTCCCCAGCCCTTGCTCGGTTTTTCTGAGTGGCACTAAACCAAAGTCCTGCTTCCTAGGCTCCTTGTGAGTTTTTCGGTCACCTGTGTGACCCTGGGCAAGACATTTAATTGTTCTGATTCTAGATTCTTCATTCTCTAACTCACTGGGACTTTATAAAAGTTATCTGGGATTCCTTCCCCTTCCATCATTCTACTGTGACGTGATTCAAAAAGACTGTAGAAGCAAAGAGTGCACAAAATTAACATTATTCAGTTCAACAAATATTTGCTGAGAGCCTTCTCAGACGGTTTGAAAAGAGGCTGTGACACCAGACATGGTGGTACCTGCCAGGAATCCCAGCACTCAGGAACATGAGGGTATCATCGTATTTTGGGGCCACACTAGACTACATAGTGAGTTCAAAGGTAACCTGAGCCAGACCTTAAATAATAAATGACTGTGTTAATTAATTAATAATAAAATCAAGAGATAACTAAAGGCTCAATAGGGCATGATCCCTGACCTCTGGCTCTCCTCAACCTCATTGAGGGGAGATGGGAATTATCCACCTTCGTGTGTCATCTCCACTCAAACAAGCATCATGGGAAGCAGCCCAGATCAGGGGGGGTCAGCCCACTGCTTCCTCTGCTGGACCTTGACCTGACCCTTGCTCTGGCCAACGTGGGCTCTGCAGATGACAGGTTGTGGCTTCCACTGGAAATCAGAAGACACAGAACTGCACCGTGGCATCTTCCTAATGTGCCCACCAAGGATAGCAGAAGAGACACCTAGAAATCAGGGGCGCTTGGCAGTGTGGGCATCTCCAGCTGGGCTGGGTGCCAGGTGGTCCTGCAAGAGTCCTGAGAGCAGCAGTGAGGACTCTGAGCAAACTGAGAGGAGGGAGAAGAGGAGGGAGAAAAAGAAGGAGCGGGCAGAGAGCTCATGGGGGAGGAGGAGGAGGAGGAGGCAAAAATCTCGGAAGAAAGGGGCTCATGGCATCAGATAACCAGCTGTTTGGTGCAGGGAGCCCTTGCCCCTGACACCTACTGAGAGGCCTAAGCCCTCAGTGGGCACGTGACCAGTCTAGCTGCTGCTTAATGACCATTTCCAGCGGCACTGGACCTACTCATGGCAGTGCCTAGAGGAGGAGCAGATGCACCCTGAGCCAAGTCAAGGGCCAGAGCTGCTGCCGATGATTCCGTGAGCAGATCACATGGAGGAGCCTTAGCTAAGCTCCTGGAGAGCCCTGGCATCATCTCCTGGAAGGAGCAGGCCCACTAGCTTGTTTCCCCAGTGAGGCACCCACGATAATTACAGTAGAAGGTGCAGGAGGATTTTTGAGAGCTGATCAGGGGTGTTTAGATGTAGGTAGGGATGATATATGTACATAAGTATGCTTTGCTTTTAATATGTCAGTCACTCATCAATAAGGAAGGAAAGGAGAGAGGTAGGTGGGGGGAGGAACTCTCTCAACCTAAAGAAAGGCATTTGTTAACTAAGATCTCTACAGCTAACATCATATTCAACTGTGAAACATTCACTGGGTTTTTTTGCCCTAAAACTCAGAATAAGGCAAGAAAGTCTGTTCTCGCTGCTTCTGCTCAACGCCGAATTAGATATTTCAGCCATCACAGTAAGGCAAGGAACTTTCAGCTGAAATCAGAGGTGGGCAAGAAAAGGCAATCCAAGATATCAAGGCCATCAACTAAAGGGTGAGATTTTCTTTATTCAATTTTCCTTTACACAAAACGTATCAGTACCAATAAGTCAGTTTAGCAAGGTTTACGGGACGGAATGTGTTTGTACAAATAGCCATTGTATAAATTAGCAGCAATCCAAAATGAAACATTTTAAATGACTATTTATTACAATCGCACCAAAACATTTAAAACATGGAATAAATAAGACAAACATCTACAAGGCCTTGTACTAAAAAAAATAGAATATTTTAAAATAAATTAATAGCAACCTAAATAAGCTAAGAAATATATAATAGTGACAGAGAACAAACCAGTGGGGAAGAGGGAGAAAAAAAAAGAGAAGGAGGAATAATGAAGGGGCAAAAGAAAACTTCTGGAAATAGCTTGTGTTTATTATCTCAAGTTTGTGGTGGGCTTTTGTGTAAACATTTCACAGATATGTGAAACTCATGGTCTATAGCTATACCTCAGTAAAACCGGTGTAAAAAGAAACAGTTCAAAATATACTACTAAGATTGATTACGTGAAGAAATTAACAAATGTTGAACTTCACTAAAAGTTGAATCAGCAAACTCCTCCAAATTGGAAATATAAGAAGTGAAAACTACAAGCTCCCTTATCTGTCTTTTGGCCACGTTTCTCTTCTTGTTCTATTTCTGTGTTCTCTTTGGTTCCTTGATGCTGGAAAACAAAAAGAAACAGAAAGAAGGAAAATAAGGTCAAAGGAGCGAAGGGAATTAATTCCTTAGGCTGCAGAAGCAGAAACAACACGGTCTTACTTACTGCGTGCTGCTAACAGAACATTCAGTCAGAGAGGAAGGATCATTCGTTCTCTATAATCCCAAATAACAAGAAAGCCATGTCCACAGAATGAAATAGAGGGGGGGCATAAAACGTTTGTTCTTGCAGATTAGAATGGGTTCTGATGAAAACAATTTATTTATACCTGAAACACAGTCCTGGGGAGCTCAGGGACAGACAGTGTGACTCAAGTATCCTTCTGGCTTTATGTCTTCATTGCCAGATTTGCAGGCATGTGATTTGCACAGTAGCCAAGAAACAGAGACGGGCTGGAGAGATGGCTCAGCGGTTAAGGCACTTGCCTCCAGTGCCTAAGGCCCCAGGTTCAATTCCCAGGACCCACATAAGTCAGACCCACAAGGTGGTGGCCCTGGTTTTCTCTCTCTCTCTCTCTCTCTCTGTAGCTCTCTGCTTGAAAATGAAGAAATAAATTTTATATATATTTATATTTATATATAAAAATAAATGAATAAATAAAATATTAAAAAAGAAACAGAGCGAAGTATATTGGCCTTTTATTTAGAATTTTTATTCCCCAAGGCCAATCACTTAATTCCTCGTAAAGCTCCCCTAACAATGACTCAGACTACAGCTAATCTAAGTGTCGGTTGGTCGGATAACTAGCTCCCTGTGCAGTGGGCTGGACTTCTGTGACTGACACTGTTTTCTTATTGGTCAATCCGGTAACGTTACAGGTAGCCTCTGGGTCGTTCTTGTTGTCCTAGTGACAGAATTGAAGACAGGTGCCCATGAATCGCTTTGCAGAAAGAGAAATGAAC
>PVHP010051318.1:0-11474 GCA_004024765.1 Zapus hudsonius | reverse complement strand
GCTCTACCACTGAGCCACACCCAGCCCTCACTGGGGATTCTAGGCAGGAGCTCTACCACTGAGCCACACCCCAGCCCCTCACTGGGGATTCTAGGCAGGAGCTCTACCATGTGAACTACCAGCTCCCTTTTTGCTCTGAGATAGGATCTCACTAAATTGCTCAGGCTGACCTTAAATTTACTCTGTAGCCCATTCTGGCTTTGAATTCCTCAGTCCACGTGCCTTAGCCTGGCAAACGCTAGAATTATAGGCATATGCCACCACACCCAGCTTTGACTTTTGGTTCATGAAGAGAGGTTATGAATGTGTAGTTCAGGCTGACCTTGACCTTCTCATCCTCCTATCTCAGCCTCCCATGCACTGGGATTACACACCTGCGCCACCACACTTGGTTGTCATTCTCTTTACACAGAACAGTTCTGTCCCCTCTCTCCAGCCTCTGTGAGCTCCTAGGAGGAACAGAACCCCTCTTGCAGCTGCTTACAGCGTTTCCCTCTTTGGACCAATGCAGGACTTCCTCTTTCCAGAGACATCAAAGGCCCCACAGCTCAGCCCTTGCAGCTCACATGAGGCTGGGCTCTCTCACTGGGGCCATTGGCCCTCAGCTTCCCCGCTTCCTGACATTAAGCAAAATGAAACCGAGGCTTCCCTAATTGGGGATCATCATCAAGAATCTGTCATGGGGTCTCTTAGAAATTAATTCAGCTTGAACGCACTTCAGACCTTTGCTAAGGAGCTGGCGTGTTCCTGGTGACACCATCTTGTCCCGTTTTCATACGGAATTAACTTCCTAACAAGGTTGTGCAGCCAGCTCTGAACTTGCAAATTAGAAAAAGGGTGATTGCAGCCGCTATATGGTGGAGTTGCCTCGCCGGATTATGGTGAAGGTCTGGTCTCCAGGCTTCCAGATCTTTCTGTGAAAGCTGAAACTGGTTCCCAATGTAACTTCATGTTTGATTTCCCCCTCATTCCCACATCACATGTACCTGTCACAGTGCTACATTTTATTTTTAAGGACTCACCTAGTTACCTATCTCGTGGAAATTCGTACAGGGTGTTTGGTTGTCAAGGTAATAAATGTTTCAAGACTATAGACACATTCCAAATGTATGTTTCTGGCTATAGAAATTATGCCTACGGTTGGCTGGTGGGGTTCCTGAGTCTCCAGTAAGGGTAGTTAGAGTGCCGGTGACTCCAGATGAGAAAATGACATATTATTATTCACCCTGTGAAACACCTATTCCAGTTCTGCTTGTAACCGACTTCTTTTGCTGGTTTTGTTTTTGCAACAGGGTCTTGTGTATTCCAGGCTGACCTCGAACTCACAGTCGGGAGGATGACCCTGAACTCCTGGCCCTCCTGCCTCCACCTCCGAGTGCTGGTGAGTAGCACCACACCTGGTTGATGTCATGCTGGGGATGGAACCCAGGGCTTCCTGCTTGCTGGGCAAGCTCTCTACCAACTGAGCCGCAGCCCCTTTAACTGGGACTGACTTCTTGATCCAGGCAGCTCAGCGCACTTGGTTTTCCAGCATCTGCCAGCGACTTCCTACAGGCATGTCCACTCTTGAGCTCAGCCTCGTCTGTTTAATGGGTTACAGGAAACCATTCAGGGGTTCTGGGATTAAACCTGATACAGAACACAGCAGGGCCCAGCACTTGAGAGGCTGAGGCAGGAGGATTGTGAATTTGAGGACAGCCTGGAATACATCATGGGAACTTGTCTCCAAAAAATGGTGCAAGGGGCTGGAGAGACAGCTCAGCAGTTAAGGCGCTTGCTTGTAAAGCCTAATGGCCTGAGTTTGATTCCCCAGTGCACAGTGGCACGTCCATCAGGAGTTTCATTTGCAGAGGCAAGAGGCCCTGGTATGCCCATTCTCTCTCTCTGTCTCTGCTTGCAAATAAATAAATAAAAATATTTTTAAATGATATAGCTGAGGAGATAATTCAGTAAGTAAAGTGCTGGCCTTCACGTAGGGGGTTCTGCATTCAAATCTCAGTCCTCAAGAAAAATGCCAGACCTGGTGTCGTTCATGTGAAGTCCTGGTCCTGGGGAGGAGACAGGCAGATCAATCTAACCCGGTTGGTAAACTGCAATCCAATGAGCACATGTCCCAAAGGAGGTGGATGGTATTCCTGAGGATGACCCCTGAGGCTGTCCTCCACCCACACACAGGAACATACTTTATCCCCCCCAACCCTTTAGACCTGGTGTGGTTTCTCCTGAGGACTGGAGTCTGGGATCTTGGCCCCTGCTGAAGGAGTGGCTATAAATGAAATCACGGTTATAAGTATAAACACCCAAGTTGTAGCTCGGCCCCTTGTCCCGCACTTCAACAACCGATGACTCTTATCTGTGGGAAATCACAGGCCCCGTCACAGAAATGACTGTGCCTGAGTCAGGATCCCACACTCAGCCCATGACAGGCAGTAGCTGCTGAAACAGGAAGCATTGGTCCACGCTCTCAGACTGAGATCATTAGCCAAAGCCAGAGACTAAGAAGAGCTAAATGAGTCAATTTCACAAAAGTCACATGATACTATGTAACAGCATCTATGAACACAGTCTTTTCCCTATTAATATTTATAACGTTGTGAGGGCTGAATCATTCCTTTGTGATCACTTTTAGCTTTTATTTTTAAACCTTAGTCTGGTCCTAAGATAAGAGTCGGTCGCATTTTATTTATTTTTGATCAGGTTCTCACAATGTAGTTCAGGATATCCTCCAACTCCTAGTCCTGTGCCCTTGGCCTCTCCAGTGCTAGGATTACATAGGTGGGTGCCAATGTTCCTAGCTTATCTTTAGAATATTCTAGTAACATTCTGAATTCTTCTAACGGGGACCTAATGTACCTTTAATAATGGTGTCACACTACAGCTACGGGAATCAGCGATGGGACTGACTTATTTTTCAAATACCTAGCTTGAATATACTTTTAGTTTTTTGGGGGGGTTTCCTCCGCACACAATGACGAGTGTGACTGAAACAGGAGGTCCACACATTCAGCCCCCAACACCTCCTACATCCCCGCTTCGAAGTTCTTCAAGACAGAGTGTCTGCCTCCTGGGATATGAGCCCATGGGGTGCATGGCTGCAGCCTGCATGCTGGCCATCCATGGGCCCCTGATCATCCAGGGTGACCAAGCTCCCAGCTGTGTGCACCAAACCTGCACACCCAACCCCACAGGCAGTACAGGAAGTGAGGCTCACAGCAGTGTCGCTTTTGTGGTCTGGGGGTGGTGGGCAGACCCTGCCTTCCTTCCTTTCCCAGCAACTGATTTTTTGAAGCATTCTATTTTTTCAATATACTTGCTGATATTTTAAGCTGGGGTTTCCTTTTGAATCCTCGAGCAAAGGAATGGTGAGAGGCATGACTTGTCTGCACTAAATATATCTCGGGTCCTGAATGAGTTTGCTAGGCCTGCCTTAACCAAGCTTAATTGAAATGCCTCATGCAGTGAGGGCCCAAGTCCATGATCAAGGTGCTACAGGTTGGCTCCTGCTGACCCAGCTGTAGGTCGTTTGCTGCTGATCTTTGGTGACCCTTGATTTGTGCGTGTTGAATCATTCTCACGGCTGCCTTCCTCTCCACATGACATTTCCCTTCTGAGCACACGCATCTCTCTGTCCAAGTCCCCCCTCCCATTGTCTGTGTATGTGTGTTTGTGCGGGCACACGCATGTGTGCGTGCCTGTGGAGGTCAAAGGACGATATCAGGAGTCTTCTGCTATCCCTTTCCACTTGCGCTTTGAGACAGGGAGCCGAGAGATGTGGGGATGCCCTGTCTGTCTCCCCAGCACCACCACACCTGGCATGGGTGCTAGGGATCTGAACTCAGGTCCTCATGCTTGCTAAGCAAGCATTTTTCCCACTGAGTCATCTTCCCAGCATCCCCAAATTTCCCTTTTTGATGAGGCTACCAGTCACACTGAATAACAGCCTAGGGACTTTGCCTTAACCTGGTTCTCATCAGAAACTGTTTCCAAATAAGGCCGCATTCACTGGCACTGAGGGGACGCCAACATTCCTAAGGGGACATGATTGAACCCAAACATGGGCTCCTCCTCTGGATGCAGGATTAGTAAGGTTTCCATACAGCTTTAATGAAGCCCCCATGATAGCCTCAGGCAACCCCACAGGGAACTCTGAAGATGTGGTGACACCCAGAGCTGAGGAGACCATCCGGACCTTTGTACCCTGGTTGGGAAGATGCCCGATATTGCTTTCCTGGGGAAGGATGTGACTTGGACCAGAACCTTGCCCAGCCAAGGACTTCAGCCTGCTCTCTGCCAAGAGGTAAGGTGCCTCCACCTTACACTTTCACCAACACAGACTGGGCTTTTCTGCCATGCTTCCCCACCAGGATGGACTGAAATCCCTCTGAAACTGTGAGCCGAAATAAACCTTTCCTCCCTTCAGATGATTCTGCTTTGTATGCTATGGACACAGAGTCACACACCTAAGTATTTATCAGGTTAATTGATTAGCCTCAGTCTCTGATGAATTAACTCCCTGCAATGGAGTCTGTAAAACATTCATATTTGCTGCAAAAAAAAAAAAAAACGCAAAGGGAAAGAAAGAACACACTGTAGTATTTCAGCCCTGTGAAGGCTGAGAAAGATTGACCATCCAGCAGGTTAACAAACAGCACGCAGTCTACAAAGGCACAAGGGAGCCATTTTTCCAGGCCAGGATAGAACTTACCGGTTGTGAGGATTTAGTATAACAGCCCCCTGATGGAATGTGAACAAATGTGTTTTCCCAAGCTGGGCCTGACCCTGCACCTCTGCTGGAAAGAAGGGAGTGTCTCCAGATGCAGGCAGGGTGCCACAGCTGTGTACTGAGCTGCATCCCAGGCTTCCATTCCTGACATGTGTCCTGGGCTAAGAGTCAGCGTGAGGGAGGCCAAGAGCTGGCCGTGCATGTATTTGTTACTTTTATTGCCGCTGAGACAGATACCTGAGGGGGGAAAGAACTTCAAGAGAGGAATTATTTATTCTGGCTGACAAGTTCAGAGATTTCAGTCCACAGCTGCCCCGTGTATGTGGACAGAAGTACATGATGGTGGGAGGGATGGGGGGGGGACATGATGGTGGTGGGAACATGTGCCAGAGGAATTTCTTCATGGTGGACAGGAATAAAGGTGAAAGACAGGAGCTGGGGCTGGGAATGACCTTCAAAGGCCCACCCTTAATTCCTTAGTGCTACCTCCCTCCTAAAGCTTCCACAACCTTCCAACAGAGTACCTCTGGCTGGGGAATGAGCATTCAGACCTAACAGTCTATGGGAGGCATTTCATATTCAAACCATGACTGTTTTCACAGTGAGTGATCCCCCTGGCATCCCATCCATGTACTGGACTCAGCTGTGCTCATGGGCAGGTTGCCAGGGAGCACCCCTCCTGCAAGCACCCCTTTCCACGGAATCACATTCTGTCACATTCCCATTGTTCCAGCTTCCTGTCTTCAGTGTGTGTGTGTGTGTGTGTGTGTGTGTGTGTGTGTGTGTGCGCGCGCGCGCGCGCGCGCGCTCGCACGCACATGCTCGTACATGCACGTGGAGGCCAGAAGACAACCTCGGGTGTCATTCCTCAGGTAAAAACCACCTTCTGTGAAACAGTGTCTCTCACTGCCCTGGAATTTGCCAAGGAGGCTAAAGCCAGCCAGTGAAGCCGGGGATCCAGCTGTCTCCACCTCCCTCCCCACCTGCTGGGTGGTCCATCTTTCTCAGCCTTCGCAGGGCTGACATACTACAGCGTGTTCTTTCTTTCCCTTCGCATGCCTCCTCAACTGAGGGTTGAACTCAAGTCTCTCACTGAGCTATCTCCCAGCCCCGTTCCTTGTTTGTTTCTTGGACCCCAAAACTCTCACCTCTGGGTCACTCCTGGACATGGACACCATGCTCCTGGTACTGTGCCCTTTAATGTCCATTACAACAACCTAGGTAGGAAGGCTGTGTCCCCAAAGCACAGATGGGGAAACTGAGACCAAGCAATGTGAAGCGTCTCTGGTTTTACTCAGCCTTGTCCCAAGTCTCCATGGGGATTGCTATGAGTAAGGGTCTTTTGGGACTGAGAGGGCCCAGGGTGGGGTCTCACGAGCAGCTGGGACAGGTGGACATTAGCATTGCCCATCAGCCCTCAGCCACCACTGCTCTGTCATCTTTCATCATGGTCACTTACTGCTGTCCCAGGACAAAGACTTCACCAGCCATGGGAAGAAGTGCGTCCACACAAGAGTCCAAGGAGCCCAAGGCCAAGGGCATCTGACAGAACACCCTGCTGCTGCTCCTGACCCTGGACACAGGGTCATCCAGACAAGGGACATCCAGAGTCCCCCAGTGTTTTCTTTGCATTCAAACCCCAGATGGGATATCAAGCCAAAAGTTCTGTGATGGGAAGCAGGAACGCCCCTTGGCTCCCGTGGCCTTCAGTTCCCTGCCCTGTGCGGGAAAGTAAGTGTTACACTATGAATTCTTCCCCAACCCATCAGCGGTGCATGACCAGGACTTCATCCCAGGCTGAGAGCCTCATCCATCAATGTCAGTAAGGACGATGCAGGTTTTCTGAGCTCTTGGCAAAATGCACTTACTAAAAGCCTGCACCTGTTTCAGGAGGCACTGCCAGGGTGGGAGGGTCATTGTGCTTAGATTGGAAAATTCAGGGGAAAAGGGCTGGGGCTGAGAGCTGCCCTTTGTCAAGGTGACCAAGAACCGCACCCCTTGAGGCTGACAGCCACGGAGGTGTCTCCCCCGGCTAGGTCAACTCTTCCCATTGGGTTTGCAGACCAGGTAAGAAGCGGTCACCTGGGTATTGCCTGGTGTCTTTTTGTGTACGTGTGTATTCTGTGCGTGCATGTATGTGCGTATGGCTACCTAGGCCTGTGTGCCTATGTGCACATGCGTGTGACGGCCAGAGGTGGACATTCGAGGTCTTCCTCAATTGCTCTCCATCTTACATTTTGAAACAGTGTCTCTCTCTGAACCCAAGCTCACTGATTCGGATAGACTTGCCAGCCAGCAAGCCCTCGGGATCTTCGGTCTCCACCTTCCCTGGCACTGGGGTTACAGGCACTTGGCACCACACTCAGCTTCTAGGACCTCAGGCTTGCAAGGCGAGCACTTTCCTGCCTGAGCCATTTCCCCAGCCCCTGGCAGGGTCCTTTCCTGTGACCAGGGCAGTTACAGCTGCAGGCTAGCAAGAAGTTAAGCAGGCTTCCAAATTGCAAAAATGAAAAGTGACACTGTTCCACTCAGCAGAATGGAAAAGAGAAACCGACCTGGGATCTCACTGGTCCTGCAGCCTCGGGGCAGGTCTGTCACCACACTAAGCCAGGAGGAGCCCAGGCCCAGGGCCCAGCACCCCCAGCTTTCTTATCTTAAAAAAGCCTATCTAATTCTGCCTCCCGTTCAAGATGGCCTTGTTTCCTGCCCCAGCATTTTGCAGCTGTGACATTGAGCTCCTTAGGAGAAGGTTCTGCCGTGGCGCTTAAATAAATAAGACAAGACTGTCCACTTGTTTTGGTCCAACACCCCATCTCAAAATATTAAGCCCCTGCTTTTCAAATATACGGTTGCTGCTATGTGTGAGGACAAACTAGTAAATATTATCTGCATCTCCTCTGGCCATCATGAGAGGACAGGAGAGAAAAGAGGTTGTAATTCTCTTTGCCAAGGTGAGCACTTCACCTCTGAGATATTATCCTAGTCTGACCTTGACTCTCCAGTGTTTTCTGCTTGGCCTTTTTGGCCGTTTTGAAGAAGGAGGGAGAGAGAAAAAGAGAGAGGGAGAGAGGTAGAAAGAGGGGGAAAGAGGGAGAAAAAAAGAAAGGAAGGAAGAGAGGGAGGGAGAGAGGGAGAGAAGGAAGATGGAAGGAAGGAAGGAAGGAAGGAAGGAAGGAAGGAAGGAAGGAAGGAAGGAAGGAAGGAAGGACTTCTACCCTCACCTTGTATCTTAAAGTAGCTTTACATTTTCTAAAATTAAATTGGCTAAACTCACTCTGGCCAGGCCTAGGAGCTCCTGATAACGGGCTCTGAAATTATAACACCCAGAGCTAAGGATGCATTTCTGCAGAAAATCATTGCCTACGTGTGCAAGGCTCCCGGTTCAATCCCTACCACTGCAAAACAAAATACTGAAAATATCCACACTCACCCAAGGATGCCAAAAAAAAAAAAAATACTAACAATGCAATATTAAAACAGCAGCCAAAAAAGGAATCCACCCATCAGATCTTGGTTTGCCTTCCTTCCCTCCTTTTCTGCACGCCTATGTGTATGTGATGTGCATGTGTGTTTGTGTTCATATGTGTGTGTGTGTGTGCGTGCACACGTGCACCTGGGTATGTGGAGACCTGAGATTGACAGAGGGCAAGTCCAAAATCACATCCACCTTACAGACTGAGGCAGGGTCTCTCAGCGCTAACCGATCCACCTAGTCTAGCTCGCCATCTTGCTCCCTGGGGAGCACCTGTCTCCTCTTCCTGAGTAACGGGATCACAGGTGCCTGCTGCCATGTCTGTATGGTATTTACATGGCTTCTGGGGATCTGAACTCAGATCCTCACACTTGAGCAGCAAGCTCTGTGCTGACTGAGCAATCTCCTCAGCCCCATCTTTCTTTCCTTTTTGTTCTGTTCTGTTCTTTTCTGTTCTGTTTATTTTGTTTTGAGGGTCTCACTCTAGCCCAGGTTGACCTGGAATTCACTATGTAGTCTCAGGGTGGCCTCAAACTCACGGAGATCCTCCTACTTCTGCCTCCCAAGTGCTGGAATTAAAGGCGTTTGCCACCAAGCCTGGTTTTCTTTCCTTTTTGAAGTCTAAGATGTTAGCAAATGACTGATTTCCTCAATAATTCCCAGAAGCACTCTGGCTGCATTAGAGTATTTTTATACATTAATTTTAATTTTTGCAGTCAATGGGGTTCGTTTTGTAATAAACCAATCAGGCCTAAGCTGAGCTGCTTTCGCCCTTGGAACCCTGCATATAGATCCATGGCCCAGGTTCCCAGGACAGCCTGCTACTTGTCTCTCCCACCCTGTTTCCTACTCTGAGTCCCAATTTTCTCACCTGGAAATGCCTGCCAATGAAAGTCCTTGTTGAATTGTAAAGCTCCTGTGACTGTCCCTGCCTGGACTTCAAGATCCCTCCAATAGGGGCAGGTGTGCACCTCTAATCCCAGCATTTGGGAGGCTGAGGCAGGAGGATCAGGAGTTTGAGGCCAGCTTGGACTATGTTGTGAGAAAAAAAAGGGGGGTTGGGGGTAAGCATGAAGGCCTGGGTTTATTCCTCAGCTCATACAAATATGCCAGACGAGATGGTTCTCACTTGTCATCCCAGTGCTGGGGAGGTAGAGACAGGAGGATGCCTGGGGCTCACTGGCCAGCCAGCCTATCCTAGTAGGTGAGCTTCAGGCCAATGAGAGACCCTGTATTTAAAAAAAAAAAAGGTGGGCGGTATTCCTGAAGATGCCACTCGAAATTGTCCTCTAGCTCCCACAGGCACGCACCTGCACACACACACACATGCACCTGCACACACATGCGCACCTGCACATACGCGCACCTGTACACACGTGAACACATGCTAACAAAAAAAAAAAAAGACAATCACCAAAAGATAGATCCAGGCTGGAGAGATGGCTCAGCAGTTAAAGGTGCTTGCTTGCAAAGCCTGCGAGCCTGGGTTCAATTCCTCAGTGCCCACATAAAACCAGATGCCCAAAGAGGCGCATGTGTCTGGAGTTCATCTGCAGTGGCAGGTCCTGGCATGCCCATACCCCCCTCTCTCCATCTCTTGCCCTGGTTACTACTCCCTGCAATGCCCCTGCTGCAGATCCTTGACCAGGGACACCTGCCCTCATGCGCCTCCAACTGCTGTCACCACAAACTTCCCTGCCATCTTTTCCATGAGAGAATTTCAGTCATATGGTGTCCTCCAGGTATGCTTCCACTATCCCACACAGCCCCAGATCAGATCGGTTCCATGTCCCCTATTCTTTAGATCAATTCCCCATGGCTGGTGGAGGCCCAGGGATGATCCTGCCCATGGCATATAGGCCTGTCTCTTTCCAGCTTCCGGTCACTCCTGGATCTTCTGGCCCTATCCCCACCCCCAAGCATCCAGGGCACCATACCATCCAGCGCTCTCCTGCTGACCCAGCTGCCCATCTCTGTGACTGTCTCCTGACTCCATCTCTTTGATAAACTGTGAGTACATCCTCTGCTTGTATTTGCATATGAAGTCAGTAATTAGCCGTGGGGCATTTTGTTAAACTCTGTGAAAGATACTAGAAAAAAATAAATTCTATGGTATAGTATTGTACTCCTGAGAGAAAGCGCCGTGCCCCCTGGCCTGCCTCTGCTTTTCCTACTGAATTACCACCCCGAAAATTGCTATTCTCGTCTTGATGGCTGGCTCTTTGCAGCCTCTGAATTAGTTTTCAGGGTAGAGAACAGTCTCCACCAGCCCAGTCTTTATTCAGGAGGGTCTTATTTACCAAAGTTAATTTTGCTCATATTCCAACGTGCTTGAAAATAAGTATGAATCTCCTTTATTTCCATCTGCAGTGTTCCACCAGCAAGCAGCAATTGGAACTAAATTACGAGTGCTCAAAAAATGCACTTATATCTCAGAGCTGTTGGCAAACATCTCTGTGGACAAACTGGGTTTGTAGGAAGCCATATACCAAACCATTGTTATTTTAGGACCACCAAGAAGGACCCCCCGACGCCCCCAACCCAGGGGCTGTACCGGGACTTTGGGGCAGGCTGGGTGAGGCGTGGGTCTCAGCCTCCAAAGCATGGTCAGTCACGGTTTTACCATCTGCCTCTGCGTGGCTGGCAGGCAGGCCGAAGGCTGCACCCATGGAATGGAATGGCACAGCGCCCATCCGAAATGCAAACCCTTTTATTTCCTTGTAAATAAATCTCTGATTCTATTCAAGGCTCCCCAAAAGGAACAGGGCTGTCAAGGAAGGACTGTGTACTTGGCTCAACAAGGTTATTCTGTTTATTTCCCAGAAAGCAATCAGGTTGTGCACTCTAGGGAAGGGGACAGGGTGTCCATCATCAACAGACATTTAAGGTGGGCTCAGCTTGTGTTGGGAAAGCAGCCCATGCGAGATGCCTGCCACACTGCGCACTGCACCCCAACAAGCAGAGACCACGTGTGCACTCAGCGAAGAGCATGACTTTGGGAACATGTGAAGGAGTCTGAAAACAGCAGGGATTCCCCCATCCACCTGCAGACCTGCCCACCACTGTCTTCCTTTCTCTTTTTCCCTTTGTGGACAGAAGGAACTCACACACACATGCTTAGCAAGCACTCTACCACTGAGCCACACCCCAGACCCTCTCTGGGGGATTCTAGGCAGGAGCTCTACCACTGAGCCACACCCCAGCCCCTCACTGAGGGATTCTAGGCAGGAGCTCTACCACTGAGCCACAACCCAGCCCCTCACTGGGGATTCTAGGCAG
>PVHP010051317.1:0-11488 GCA_004024765.1 Zapus hudsonius | reverse complement strand
CCTTGGATGATTTCTTTGATTGATATACGGGTATCTTCATAATTGAACCCAGGACTACCCTGGGCATGTCTCTTGTTGTCTGACTTAATAATCACTCTAGACTAGAATTCATCATTCCCTGACTCTCTGATTTGGCTTCCCACCCTGTGGCTTCTGTTCATCCCGTTTCCACTTTTTCTTCTCTTCCCAGTGGACTCTTCCATTCTTCCATTCTTCCAGATCTCACTCTAAAGTTCACCTCCCCCTGCCCCTATGCCCCCACGATTTCCCTGCCGCAGACTCTCGAGGGAAGCTTGCACCATTCTTTGATTAAAAGGAGAGGTTGTGCTCTCAAAAATTCCTCCAGTGTCTGTTTATCCCCTTTGCACAATGCTGCTTCTCTCACTGGGTTAGAGAACCTGCTTTTTACAAATGGTGATGAATACCAGGGAGACCCAAGATCCATTAGTGCCACAAGATAACTGATTGACTAGCACAGGAAAAGTTACCTTTATCATATCCGTCAGCGATATGACATGTGATGGAAACATCACAGAAGTGGCAGATTAAATGAGTTCTACTCTCACTGCTAGCCTGGGAACCTGCTCCAAAGACATGGTGATAGACTCCGTCCGAGAAGTCTCAAAACTCATCAAAGCAGAAAATAGGAGGCTGCTGAGAGACACTGAAGGAGACTTCTAGCACACCCTTTAAGCTTCAGGGAGCATTGCAGAAAAGGGCAGTGGGGAGAATGTAAGAGCCACAGGGGTGGGGTTGGTGTACTGGGAGGCATCGTCCTCCCCCACAGAAACTGACTGCTGTATCCATGACCCCACAGTGATTACCAGTAACCCCACTGAGGATGGCACTCAGGGGAATGAGGGCAGGGAGAAGGAACTCCAGAGGATAACCCGATGGGAATATGACCAATTTGCAATATGTTCATATATTAAAGTTTCCAATAAGATTTAAAAACAAAAACAAGGCTGGAGAGATGGCTCAGAGGATAAAGGTACTTGCTTGCAAAGTCTGATGGCCTGGGTTCGATTCCTCGGTACCCACATAAAGTCAGATGCACGAAGTGGTGCATGTGTCTGGAGTTTATTTACAGTGGCAAAAGACCTGCTTTGTGTGTGTGTGTGTGTGTGTGTGTGTGTGTGTGTGTGTGTGTGTGTGTGATAAAAATATTTCAAAAATTTAAAAGACAAAGTACCCCTGAGTACAAAGTGCCTTAGCAAATCACCAATAAACACTGTTCTTATAAGCAGTTTCATGCAAGTGGGTCCACAAAGGCTGGATTTTCCTCAAATAGCAATAGGCCTTGGCCTAAAGGAACAAGATGATCACACCAGACATCAGCGGGACAAGAATAGTATGCCACACCCAGAGGCCTTGACAAAGTTTCTAGTCCAGAGCACAGACTTGCTAAGGGTTTGCACCTGTCCTTGAGGAGGAAGAGCTGGAAATCCGAGCCAGACTCCCCTGTGGAGTTTATTGAACTTCTTGGTCTTCAGTGTAGTGTGGACAACATACACATTCTTGCTTCACTCAGTGGGTTTGTTTTGTTTCATGCTAACTCCTTAGCATCAGATTAACTATCTCAGCAGCTGACTGGCATAGGTAAACTTCACAGTGGACAAACTTAAGGATTTTCAGAAAGTCTGTGCCATCTAAATGTTTGACACATTACACTTCTCTAGAAGAAATAGCTCCTGGAGTGTGGTAGGATTATGACACCATGAGGCCAGCCAATGGGTTCATTTGTCTTTTTCTGCCTAAATGACATTATAACAGATATAGAAAGCCATCAACCATTTCCTCCCATTCTCCTCCTTTTCTCTTCCTCCTGTTTTTCTTTCCCTCTCTTCCCCCCTCTTTCCTGCTCCTCTCTCTTGTCACATGCACCCACCCCCCATAAATTGTTTGCCCTTATTTATAAATCTGTCCTGTTCTTAATAAATCTCACAGGTTTGTAGGAAGCAGACAAATGTGCCTTATTTGTCTTGTGTCTTCTTATGTGACAACTGAAATGTACAAAAGTTATAGAGAAAGCATAGAGGAGAAAAGCATCGATATCTTTTTATAGAGAAGGCAGTGATGAGCTCTTGGGGAAGAGTGAAAAATTAGGAAACATGTTCATTTGAACTGGGTTTAAACTTATTTAAAGTACCAATGTAGAGAAATCTCTTGTTTACTGGAGGCTAGGAGCATTTTTTTAACTATTTTTTTGAGAGAGGGAGAAAAAGTATGAATGGGCGCACCAGGGCCTTCTGCCCCTTGCAAACCAACTCCAGATGCATGCACCACTTTATGCATCTGGCTTTACATGGTGTATTAGTCAGGGTTCTCTAGAGGAAACAGAGTTGACAGAATGGATTGTAGTAAAAGGGAATTTATTGGGGTAGCTTACGACAGTCCAACAATAGCAATCTGCAGGCCCACAGGTGAAGGAACCAGTAGCTGTTCAGTCCATGTGGCTGGAGGCATCAGCAGTCCCAATCCAGCCCAGAAGGCCTGATGGCTCCCTTGGGAGCGGCTGCTCTTCAAGTCCACGATGTGAGGCTGAGGAAACTGGGTTCTGATGTCCAGGAAGGGTAGGAGAGCAGGAAGGGTAGGAGAGCAGGATGCAAGTGCAAGTCATGAATAAGCACCAGCAGCCACCAAGCAGGAAGGCCAGGAGAGAATTTCTTCCCCTTTATATAGCCTTAGGGTGGGGTCTTGCAACCCTTCCCCAGATTTAATGGCTTCCTGAGTCTCTAGAAGTTCCTTCCTGCACTGCCCACACAGGAAAGGATGTTTACTTCTAGCTCCTTTGAGCTTCCTTACATCCTGCCCCCTACTGAGAGGCTGCCTTCCTGTGAACATCCTCAGAGACCCACCCAAGATAATTAAAAAGATCAAGTTGACAACAAAACCTAACCATCACACATGGGTACTAGGGAACCAAACCTGGGCCATCAGGCTTTGCAAGCAAGTGCTTTAAGTGCTGAGGCATCTCTCCAGCTAAGCTAGGAGTATTAGTTATCCCAGCAGGCTTGATGAATTCTCAAAAAAGATGCTTAACCTTTGGTGTCTGTTATTATTCCCTGAATAAGTGTGGCCCAGAAGACAAGATTTGCTCAGTCCTGCTCTTAGCTGATATGTTAGAAGAACATTCAAGATTGGTGTACTGCAGGCATTAGAGCTTGTCTCGTTCAGGCTTTTCATTGCATAGATGAACAAAGTGTGGCTGAGTGATTGAAGACTTCCATAAAGTCAGAGTGTGAGACACAGCAACAGCGTCTCTGCTCCAATTCTCCAAAGACTTGGCTACTTGATAATACCCTAAAATCATCAAATCGGGACAAAATCAAAACAGCAAGATATTTCCAAGTAGAACCTTACTTAAGTGGTGTTTTCTTACAGATAATTGAAGCAAGAGGGCCTACGAAGGTTATAAACAGAATCTCAGCTAAATTGACTTGCAATTTGAAGAACATGGACTCTTCTTTATCAGCAACGTAAGCCATCTGCACCCTGGGCTCTCAAATGCTCTTAAACAGATGGCCATTTAGCACTGTTGGAAAGCTATGAAGAAAGATGTGCCATTAATGGCAGTCATGAAGATATCCACCTATTCCTATAGGCATGAAAGCTCTAAGCTTGTGGTGAATCACACTGGCTCATAGCTAAGACATGAGATTTAAATTGCTTGTCTTGCACTTTGATGACATGCCTTATAATGTTATACCTACCCTAGCACTGGTCAAAGAAAGGCAGCTTCAAAAAACAATCAAGATTGTTGTAATATTCTTTAAAAAAGGTAAAATCACCTTTCATCTATGTTCCATACTTTTGCAAAAGGTCAGGTATTTAGCATTGACAATCGGAAAATGTGTTTCCATTCAAAAAGAAGCAGCATGTAACCCTTGAAAATTGAATGAAAACTCGTTTTCCTTTCTGCTCGGTTTTCCACAAATCCCCCCAAATAAATGTAAAATGTAGCTCAAATAGTATACAGGCATAAATTTAGGGCATATTTTTTCCTTTTAAAATATTTTCTAACCTGACAAATGGTATTTTCTACAACTGTTTTACTGTAAGCCATCTCAGTACTTTATAGGAAGTAGTGGGAGTAAGTATCATATAAATACATGAAATATTCTCTTTGTTTTGAGCCACTGTTGCAGTTCCCTTCTTGTTCGAACAAAACACCTGTGCAGAAGCATCTTATGGAGAAAGGGTTTGTTTCTGGCTTACCATTTTAGGGAAGTTTTATCATGACAAGGAAGGCATGGCAGAGCAGACAGCAGGGCATCACATCCTGTCACATCAACAGGGAGGAAGCAGCATGAGTGAATTAGCCAGCATCACATCTCCATAGCAGCAGGAAGTAATCTGAGTCCTGGGCTTGGAACTGGGCTATATTACCCCAAAGCCCACCCACCTAGTGACACATCTCCTCCAGCAAGGATCCAGTTCCCAAAGGCCCCACATCTTTCCCAAATTGCCACCAGCTTGGGACCAAGTATTTAACATACATGAGCCTATGAGGGACATTTAATTTGAACTATGACAGTCACTGAGTGGAAAGTCTACATTTCTTTACTAATGGACAAAATGGTGCTACTGTGTACAGAACACACACTCCTGATTTCTAGGGACAGCACAATGTAAAAATGACCCCCGGCCTTCAGGCTCCAGGGTCCAGTGGTGAGTGCAGAGGATAAATCTAAACCATTAACATCAGATAACATATTCTAAGGTGATTTCAAGAACTTAGATCCTATATGTTTATCAAATTAATAACATGGGCATTTGGCTAAAACATATTCCATTTCAAATCAGTAGCCCAAACTTTGATGTTTTGGCTAAGATTTTTCTGGGTGGCAAAGTTTGGGGGTGATTGTTTTTGCTGTCTTTCTTAGTTTTTGTAGAAGCTATTCATGTTCATTGTAGACATTAGAAAAATCAGGACTGGAGAGAGATAGCTCAGCAGTTAAGGTACTTGCCTGCGAAGCCTAAGGACCTGAAAGTGATTCCCCAGCACTCACATAGAGCCAGATACACAAAGTGGCACATGCATCTGGATTTCATTTGTAGTGGCTGGAGGCTCTCTGGTGTGCCCATTCTCTCTCTCCTTGCAAATAAATAAAATTATGTATCTATATATACATGATATAATATATATAATGTGTATGTATGTGCTAGAAAAATCAGGAAAGCATAAGGGAGAGAATGAAAATCACTCACACTCATACCCTGGTTTTGTGCAATACAGTCTTATCCAATACATAATTAAAAGTCCTACTTTTCCACTTATCAATTATAAACCAATAATTTCTAGGCCATCAATATTCTTCAATAACAAGATTTTCAGCATGCAATATTTCATTAAATGATTTGTTGGGCTATTACCTTATTGTTGGATATTTAAATTATTTTCAGCCCTGTTTTCTTTACTAAATATCACACCGTGACCTACATTCATAATCATAGCAGTCATAGCTTTTAGTGAGCCCTTACTACCTGTGTGCTGAGCACTTTCTGTGAAGTCTGTTTAGTCTCATAATGACCCCAGGAAGAACTGCTGTTCTTTGACAGATGTCCCATGCTTCCACACTAAATAAGGAGGCCAAAGCAAGGAAAAGGATTAAACGTCTAAATTGTCCAAAACAACTGTTCCAATTTGCATATTAATGAGTAACTCAGTAGTACTATTCAGATTCCTATTGCCTAGTGAAATCGGCCATTGGCTTTAAGTCTAGAAGTTGTTCACATATATCATTCATAAATTAAAATAGACAAGTACTAAGCATAATTTCATATATTTAAAGTATTTGAGAGATGGGTCAGTGTTTAAGGTACTCGCCTGCTAAACCTAACCCCCTGAGTTTGTCCCTAATATCCATGCCTCATGCACAATGTGGACCACAAAATAGGGAGCATATGAGTGGAACATGTTATCATAGAAGAATAAGTAAAACTCTCAGATATTTTCTAAATATTTTATTTATTTACAAGTAGAGACAGAGACAGAGAAATGAGCAGGAATACATGTCTAGGAATATCTTTTCTATTCATTAGTGGATAGAAAATCACTGTATTTCAGAGATACACAGAATTGGTGAAAATTCTGAATTTTATGGTGATGGGATATAGGAAATGTTCATATATTTAAAAATACTTAAAGAAATGAATCTGAGTTAAATCTGCCAGTTCTGGCTGCACTCCGGCAGCATTTGATGGCATCCAAAGGAAGGAATGGTTTCCAACATCTTCGGTGATGGCTGAAATGGTTTCATAAGCAGTTCAACCCATTACTGTGGCTGAAATTATTCTTCTAATACAGTCACACCCGGTGAAAGCCTTCACAAAGTCTCAAGGAATTGAGAATTTAATGAAACTTTATAGCTCAGGATACATATGTATATAAATGACACTAACTCTTAGCCAACCCCGAGGAGGGAATTTACTTTGTGACCTAGGCGCTAAAAATCGAATGATTTTGACACCCACCGTGTGGGCCAGGAAACAGTAAAAACCGAAATCTGAGTCCCAGCGAGTTTCACACACAGGCCAAGCCTGAGCCCAGCAAACGGATCATCGGATAATGGAAGGCTTGAGAGGTGGAGGAGGCACAGGCCAGGGGCCCTGCCGGTGATTTCCAAGGAGCGCAATGGAAACTTCGCAGCTGTGCAGTCACCCAGAGCCTGGGTGGGGACGAAGGTTCTAGGCCTCCTCCAGCGGCCCGGTCGCCCTGGCTACAGCTCTTCCAGGCCACCGAGGGGTCCCCGGCAGCCAGCCCCGCTCCCCGTGCCTCCGCGATGCCCTCGCCCATCTGCAAGAGCTGCGGCAGGGGCATGGCGCGGACCGAGCGCTGGGATCGCAGGAGGCCGGGCGGGGGCGGGGCGCCCGGCGTTGCCCCGCGTGTCCCTGGCAGCCGCTCGCCACGTCAAGGTTTGTTCAACAATCACCGGGGGGGGGGGTATTTAGAGCCCCGGGCACGCGGGCGGCGGCGGGGGAGCCAGGAGAGAGGGCGCCCGGGCAGCGGATGAGGCGCGGTGGCAGGGGCTCAGGGCGCCCGTCGCCCAGGCTTCCCTAACCCTAACCCTGCCCCGGTCCCCACCCCGAGAGGGATGATGGAAACTCCAGCCAAGCTCTGAGCACGCCCTCTGCAAGGCAACACCTTCCCAGCCACATCCCCCCGCCGTCCCGCCCAGGCCACCACCACCTTCGCCACCACCGCCTCGTCCCCTCCACGTCTCAGTCTCCCAGAACCAGGAGGGCGGGAAATCGAACGATGGCGGATCATTTGAAGAGGCTGGCTTCCAACGACACCTTACGGGTGCTGCAAGATAAAATCCACTCCTGGCACCGAGAGTACTACGTGAGTCAGGGCTGGGACCCCGCTTCCCTGCACACCTGGGCCAGGTGGCTCGGTCGCTTTGCAAAGACCCATCCCCCCCCCAGCACTTGTGACCCTAACGGGGGACCTCAACCACCCACTAGGACCGTGGGAAAGAAAGCGTAGGTCGTTTGGGGGTCCTTTGCCACTGTGGGGGTGACTCCGGAGCCCAGAAGAGCGCCTACTCGTGGTCGGTAACCAAGGACGCTGACGGCCCTAGCAACGGGAAAGGCGTGGTTTGTCACTTTCATTCAAACCCACCTACTGCCTGGCCCCACTTCACGGCTGTCACTCGAAAGGCACATGGGGGTTAGAACAGAATGAATTTTTATAAACTTTCACCCAAGATTTATTGTCACAGGGAAACACTATGTGCGCAGATCAGCATGGCTTTTGAGAAAGGCTCCGAAGCACGTTCCAGGAGGTGACCGGTTGCCAAGGCTTTTGTAAGAAATTGTTAGGTCACCAACATTCTGGCACAGCCGGAAGCAGCCTCTAAATCTCCTTGATCCTACCCTAACCTACCCTGGCTATGTGATGGCTTTGCCTCACACTCGGCTCAGCTTTGACCCAGCTAGTAAAGCTTTTGAACTGTGAATAATTCACGCCTTCCCCTCCTCCACGGCCCAATCCCCAACGTGGGCCTGGGTTCTAGGCCTGTTTCTGGCTCCAACTAGCCAAACAACATCTCCCCATTCCCCCTACAACCAGGGCTCACGAAGGGGACAGGTGAGCTCTTGCCTTGGCCTTCTTTTCTGATTCAGTGGTCTCACCCTGTGCTGCCTTGTAAAGAACCAGCATGGACCATTTTTTCTTTTTCTCCCCCCCCCCCCCCCAGAAAGGTCTCGCTCTAGTTCAGTCTGACCTGGATTTCACTATGTAGTTTTAGGGTGGCCTCTAATTTAATGGCGATCCTCCTACCTCTGCCTCCTAAGTGCTGGGAATAAAGGCCACATAACCCAGCATTCTCCATTAAGAATTAAGTGAAACTGGATATCCAGAGACATCGTCCCCTCCCCCCACGAATGTCTGAGGCTCAAACAACTCCTAGCACTCCATTCCATGGAATGTTCCAGCAATCCCACCGAGGAGGACCCTCAGTGCAATGGGGGCAGGGAGGAGGGAAATGGTGGTACCAACACATGACCTGTACATACAAAGTAATAAAAAAGGAGATCTGGGCTGGTGGTTTAGAGCATGCGTTTAGCATGAGTGAGGCCTAGGGTTTGATTCCTAGCACCAAAAGAAACGTATTCAGGAAAATTTAAAACTACCTATCACAGGCTTTTAAATTATCTACTTGTCCACCTAGTCTTGGGAGTTGGGAAATAAAACCTCATTTATGAAGCTGCCCTTTTTCACGTGGCCCAACTCAACTCCGAAATTGAAACGTTGAACATGCTAGCATTTGGCAGGAACCAATCAAATGATCATGTTTGGAACTCTACTTGGTATGGAGGCATGCCACGGTAATATTAAGTTTTCCTGTCTCAGTAAAGTCCCATCATTCCAGTCTCATTAAAACCCTTCAATCTAAACCAGGCATGTTGGCACACGCCTTTAATGCCAGCATTCAGGAGGCAGAGGTAGAAGAATCACTGTGAGTTTGAAGCCGCCTTGAGATTACATAGTGAATTCCAGGTCAGCGAGACCCAACCTCAAAAATCCAAACAAAACAAAAACAAAATAAAACAAAACCGCTGCTCACCACCCTCCTGCCTCTTATACCTCTTATACCTGCGCTGATGTATCTCCTATGTGTATCCATGGCCGGTTCTCATCTGAGCTCTCAAGCATCTGTGTGTCAGTGTGCACGTGTATGCATGTGTGTGCGTGCACAGATGTGCCTCTGATGTCTTCCTTCTTTCTGTGAGCCACTGAGTTTAATTAGGGATGCTTTCATGAGCATGGGTGGGAGATTATTTACTGGACATGAGTAATTTACCAGTGTCTACACCACTGAAGAAAATGTTTCCCTCTCCTGCAGCAATTATTAACTGCTAATAAATGGGACACCTATGTCACCTTCTCCAAGGCTCAAGGAACATTGCAAAATAGGAGGTAGAAAGAATATAAGAGGAGGAGGAAGAAGGAAAAGAGGAGGAGGAAAAGGAGGAGGAGAGTATTTTGCGTTGCTATCTTCCAGACATGATGTAGCTGCTACATTCATAAGCTCACTGTGGCTGTCATAACCTGCGCAATATTGGGCTTCTTGACATTCCATCATGGGTAGAATGAGCTCATGACATGCCTACCCCTCTGTGAGTTGCATCTTAATCATGAACTTCTGGGCAGGCAGAGGAAGCAGCATGCTGGATGGTGGGTCCGTGATGAGTTCAAAGCTAGGGGTAGTGGAAATGAGGCTGAGTGGGTGGAGGGTGGGAGTCAGATGGCAAAGAGCCTAGGGTGGTGTGTTTGGGAGTTTGGTCTTTACTTGAGTATCAGGGAGAGAAGCTGGAAGCATAACACCAGAGGAGGAGAAGTTTGGGTTATGTTTTAGATAGGTTACTCTAGCTATCCCATGATGAGGACATTGAAATTTCCAGGGAGAGGGGCTGGGCTGAGTGATACTTTAGGCAAGAAATTGTATGAATGAATCAACCTCTTGTAACCAGCCTGGCACATTTAGTGGACGAGATCAGAGACTCAGAGAAAGCTCCTTTACTAGCCTTCATGAAAGAGCATACTGCCCAAAGGCCCCACATTTATCATTCACCATCTGTGTGATTTTATTGGCTAACTCTGCAAAAGGTGAAGATCACCCTCTATAGAGAGCTGAATTCTCATGAATTCTAATTATTCCACAGAGATGTTAGCAGGTGAAGAGAAATTCACATAGCATTAGCAATACCTGAGACAGGCTGGCCCGGGTTGCATCTCCCCTCCCCCCTTTGAGACAGTCCTTTTGTTTCCTCTCAAAGCTCTGTGACTAGGGAGCTAACTTCAGTTAGATGTGCTGAGGTTTGTTTCAAAAAATGTATGTTCTATAATTAGCAAATGGTGACAACACTCTTCAACCTTTCAGAGCCCTATCCTTAAGAGGACTGTTGATTTTTTGAGACAGGGTCTTGATATGTCCCCAGGCTGGCCTTGAACTTGCCATCCTCCTGAGACTGAATGCTGAGATGATAGGCATGCACCACCATGCCCCGATAGAGATGACATCTCTTAAAATAATAGAGACAATTTAGAAAGTTTTGTTCATTTAACATGTGAGTGAGGCTGGTGGGCAGGCCTGGTAATACAAGATTTCCTCCTACATGACTCTTCTTATGTTATAGATTGTCTGCATTTATAGTTGAAAACAGTGTATTAAATATCCCCACATAAAAGGAAGTATGTCCTCTCTTTGGCTTAGAATAATCTTTGTGGTTGAAATAGAGGTCATTGTCAAAGTATGACTGATTTCTAGTATAAAACATTGTTGTTGCTATGGTGTGTTCAAACAGACTCCCAGCCTACCCTTACCCCTCCTCTTCTTCAGTCAACAGACTTTTACATTCTTGAGAATTCAATCCAATTAGTAAATTTATAGACAGCATTTCTCTTCCCTGTAGGACTTTTATTGTTAACATTTTTTTTCTGAGGTAGGGCTTTGCTCTAGCCCAGGCTGACCTGGAATTCACTATGTAGTCTTAGGCTGGCTTTGAACTCATGACAATCCTCCTACCTGTACCTCCCCAGTGCTGGGATTATAGGCATGTGCCACCATGCCTGGCTAGGACTTTTATCTCCTTACTGGCCAGATCAAGCTATAGTAATTAAAGCACACGATCCCAAATCTCCATGTCGCAATAGAATAGATTCTTCCCTCTTCCTGCAAAGTCTGCTAACACCTCTCCCTCACTGGCTCAGTTGCCCTTGGTGGAGTGGGGCTGCTATCCTCTCTGGTGACCTGGAAGGGCGCAGGAGGAGTAATGATAACTGTGCTGCTCTCACCCACTGTCCCTTCACCAGAAGCACTGGGCACATGTTCTGAGAAAGGCATCCATTGATGATTTTGTGGACATGTGAACATCGTAGTGTGTACTTTCACAATTTAGATGGTCCTGACGTCACTTGGTGATGGAATGGGACCTCTGTCTTGTGAGTTTGTTCAGTGGACAGGGAGTCCCCCCCCCC
>PVHP010051316.1:0-11502 GCA_004024765.1 Zapus hudsonius | reverse complement strand
TGTATGACTTTCTTTTGTTCTGTAACTATTAAATCTTTGCAAAATTCTTAACACATTTGCATCATGGAATTTGGGGTAACCTGAATCTGTGTCCCCAGGTAGTTGTCTCCAGAACAAATTATCTCTTATTCCATTTGAGATGAGAGCTGTGTGATTTCCTTCAAATACTCTTATATTTGAATTTGATAAAAATATAGTTTTCTGGAGGACACATTCCTCTAGTTAGGAAGTATGACAAGTCCTTGCTACAACACTCGTTCACGCAGGGTAGACTGTCTCTTTAAGAGACTTCCTTTACCCATTTTTCCATTGTTTTAGGACCAGTACAACTGTAACAAGATGGTTTTGGTACAAGGTAGCCTGCAGTAGGTACTCACAAAGTGACCTCCTTGGTTCTTGCTATTCAAACCCTATGTAAGATCCTTCCCCTAATATAGATAGGAATTAGTGGTTCCCTGCTAACAAATTGTATGTAAATGAAATGATAAAATGTTAATTCCGAGGTTCAAAAATATATATGCTTGCTCAACACACACACACACACACACACACACACACACACACATATATATATATGTTCATAGACATGACTACATTCTCAACATTGACAAATTTCTCTCGTTTGTGATTTTTTTCTTTCCCGTCTCCTTTCTTTCCATCTTTGCAGTTACCAATAAGAGAAGATGTTTATAGAATAAAGGCTCGACAGAAACAGAAAACTGAGAGACCACATTTCGTAGCTATATCACATGTCAACAGGGAGTGTGTCGGTCATATATTCATCCATTTATAAGACACCTTTATATTCACCATCACATTGCGTGGATATAGCAGCCTACCAAAGGCAGCTGATAGGAGGAAAGTTTTGTATTCTGGTTTAAACTCCCAAGGGGACACTTTATGATGGCAAGGGAAAGCATGGGTGACCAGAGGCTTGATGTCACCTCTGCCACAGCAGGTAGAAAACAGCAGTAAGTGAATAAACCAAGTACTGGCTATAACAACCCTAAACCTGACCCAGGAAACACAGGTCCTCCAGCAAGACTCCACCACCCAAATTGCCATCCACTGAGGACCAGACATTCAGAACACAGGAGTTCATGGGGGTGGGCATTGATGCAAACCTCCACATTCTGATCCTGGCCCCATGATGTAAAGTGCAATGCATTCAGCCCAACTTTAAAAGTCCTCACAGTTTTCATTAGTCCCAACACTATTCAGCCCCCACCCCATATTCCAAGGTCTCTTAACTGTGACTTTGTAAAACCAAAAATACATAACAACACAGATATTAATATGGAACACAAATACATTTCAAAGAAACGTTGAACCAAGAGCCAGGTGTGGTGTCGCACACCTTTAATCCCAGCACTGGGGAGGCAGAGGTAGGAGGATCACTGTGAGTTCAAGGCCACCCTGAGACTACATAATGAATTCCAGGTCAGCCTGGGATAGAGTGAGACTCTGCCTCAAAAACAAACAAACAAACAAACAAACAAACAAACAAGCAAACAAACAAATAAACGAAAGAAACATTGAACCAAGGCAAGATTACAACAAACAGGGCAAAAATCAAATCCTGTAGCTCCATGTCCAGCTGAAACCCACAAGAAAGTCCCTGGGTTTACAATTCTGCCCCTCCAGCTGGGCTGCCCACACCCCAGGGAACAATACCCAAGGTAAGTAATATAATTAAGATGTGTCTATTTTGGCACATAATTTGAGAAGTTGAGAAAACCCATGCATTTAGGTCTCTGGTTGAGGTACTGCATAACATGAGTGGGGCAAACCCCTCATCCCATGATCAGGAAGCAAATGAAGAAAAAGCAAGAGCTTTCCCCATCCTCTTCAAGGTCAAACACTGTGACCTAAGGGTCTCCTAATAGGCACCATTGCCTGGTGGTTCAGGACTTCCCAGCACCTTGACCTCAGCCTTTAAGCCTTTGAGGACAGTCAACATCCAAACTAGAATAGGGCAAGGGAACCTTGTTGAAAGAATTCCCTCCAGCTCAGTCAAGGCGTTCATTGATGCAGCAATGGCATCAGAGCCTGTCCTGAAGATACGCTGAGTTACAGTAATGTAGCCACTCCTGATCCAAGGTCAGAGAACCTGCAGTTAACATGTTCTTCCAAGTGACTAAGTGCCCAGATAATGGTATACACAGTAACAGGTGACCAGCATATGGTCGATTCCATGACTTTGGACAATGTTATGAGAATGAATAGAATCAGAATCTTACATCTTACACTTTGAAGGTCTGCATCACTAAAAGAATGTGATGTCATCACAGGCATGCCACTATCACAAAGAAAGAACACATTTCAATGTTTTAATTCAGTGGAAATATAAGTTGCTTGTTTTATCTTGAGATCTACTGAGTCAGCTGTAATAAGTGCTTTGCCAGAAACTTCTTATTTTTTTAAAGCAAAATATTAGCTAACCAATAGCCAAGGGTGTTCTTACCTCCAAAGAAGTACTTCTCGCCAGTTTTCACTTGCAGGGGACTGTTGGTCCTGACTGCAGATGCTTCATCGCCATCAATGGTGAGCACGGCAAAGTTCTCCTTGGCTAGGAAACGGACTTCATGCCATTGTCCATCGTTCAGTCCAGCACCTGGCAGGGGAAAGTTGATTTCTTTCCTTTAGAAGGTTTAGTAAATACACAAGTTTTCAACATTACATTCTTGTCATTGATTAATCATACATATATTATCTTTATGAGATTTAGTTTGATATATATGGAGTCTTTAGACATTTAACTATATATCCTCTCACTTATATGATACATTTTGTAAAAAAATTATTTGCAAGCAGAGAGAGATAGAAAGAGGAGACAAAGACAGAGAATTTGAGTACACCAAGGCCTCTAGCTGCTGCAAAAGAATTCCAGATGCATGCACCACTTTCTACATCTGGCCTTACATGGGCATTGCCGAATTAAGCCCAGGTTCTTAGGTTTTGCAGGCAAACATCTTAACTGATGAGCCATCTCTTCAGCCCTGGGTGATACATTGGAAGTTTACTCCCCATTCATTATTTTGGACCCTAGTCATCTAGGGAATTTCTGATCCAGAGGTACAGAGTTTCAAGTCAACAGGATAAATAGACATGGATGCTTCTACCGATGGAGTTCAGGGGTTAGAAGCCATGTTTTGTTTCGTCATCCGTGAAGATGAAAGGCTTGTCTATCATTTGCACTATGGGATGTTTCCTTGACATCGTAGCATGCTCTAATGCAATGACGTGGAGACATAGGATTAGAGGGCCTTTGCGGTACTTGGGGAAAAATGGTTTGAATGAAGTCATTTGGGAAGTGAGGATGAATTCTTTTAATTTAATAACTTATTTTCTGGCTGGATTTGCTAGGTCTTATTCTGAGCTAAAGTAGATTTACAGTTTTGATTTAATGTTTCTCATTGAAAAACAAATAAAATTTTTTTGATAGTGGTTCATTTTCTCTCAATAGCCTCATGTGGTAAATGGAGTTTATAGAAATTAAATACTGAAGAAAAATATATATGTGTTGTTATGTGGGCTAATTGAGCACTAATCATCATGGGAAATAACATGAAGATGATCTATCATTAATAAACCAGACATGATGATATTTGTGTTGATGATATTTCAATACATAAATTCCCCCAAATAAACCATCTTCCAAAATCATACTTCATTGTAGCCAAACACAAAGATATTTGGAGATAGAAATTATTCCATAGACAGACAATACATGTTGTTTTGTTCAGCTTCATCAGATATGCAATGCCTTAAACATTTCAGTGTAAAACAGAAGAACAGTCATTGGATCTAAGTTTCTGGGGAGTTTTGGGGACAGTAGGAGAAGTCTGAGAGGTTTAATTTGACCATAGAAAAGCTGACGCTGTGGGAAAAAAGAAGAGGTTTTATTCTTGTCCACAGGGAAAAGAGATGCCTCAAGGATAAACCTCAGCCACTAGAGAAAGAGAGGACGTGCAAATAAAGATATTTAAAAATAAAACCAGGAAAAGTCAAGGAAGCACACATATAGGGTCTAAGACCCTCACGGTTTATACCAGGAGCTTGAAAACCAGTTTGTGGGCCCCATCCAGCCTGTGGCTTCTTGTTTTTAAACTGTGAGCTGAGAATGTTTTTTGCATTATTTGGCAGTTGAAAGAAATCAAATTAGGGATAAATTTAATGACACAGCATTTCACAAATTCAAATTTTAGTGTCCATATAGTTTTATGGGAATATAGTCAAGCCCACTGGTTTACATATTGTTGGCCCTACAATAACTCAGGTAAAGGTTACTAGATAATATGTGCACCAAGCCTATAATATGAGCTATGGATATTTCAAGAAAAAAACAACTGATGGTTGTCTTAAGCTATTAAACAAAAACACTATTTCAATATTTATTTACTTATTTATTTATTATCTTGAGAGAGAAAGAAGCAAAGGGAGAAGAGGAGAGAGAGAGAGAGAGAGAGAGAGAGAGAGAGAGAGAGAGAGAGAGAGAGAGAGAGAGAGAGAGAGAGACTATAAATGAACATGCCAGGATCACCGTCTTTGAAAATGAATTCCTGATGTAAGTACCACTTTGTGCATCTGGCTTTATGTGTTTACATGGGTACTGGGGACTTGAACCTGGGCTGTCAGGCTTTGTAAACAAGCACCTTAACCATTGAGCAATCTCTCCAGATCCCAAACACTATTTTATAGAAAATATGGAGCTTAGAAGATAATCACAGGTCAGTAGGTAGTATTTCCTCAAATTAAATATCATTCCAAATAACACACATTATACATTTCTTAAGAATTAAAATTTTATTTTGTAGTATTAGGCACATTTTATTTTAATGGAGGCCAATATTATTGCTAAGTAATCAGTATGAAAGAACTCCAATTATTAAAACCGTAATACAAAGGAGTATATATGCATATAGACAGCACAAAAATGTGCTCATATATACACATTGAGAGGCAGAACCATTCATCATATCTATATGTGCAAATGACCACTTGTGTTCCATTCTATTTTCTCATGTAAGGTACCTTAATAGCTGGTTTTCTTTTCTTCTTTCCCTTACAGTATATAGTCCCTAAAAATGGTTATAGTCATCTCTTAAAAACATACTTAAGATCACAAAATTTCACTTTCAGTAGCTTTCTGTTGCTCCTCAGCTCAGAAACAGCAGTTTCCAAAGGCCTTTGGGTGTATGGGTTTCAAGCATACCATCTGGAAGCTTCTGTGAATTGTCTGTGTGGTCTTGTCTCCTCATATCTGATCTCCGTGAAGGTAATTCTGCCATGGAGGCCTTTCTTCACCATGGTATATAAGACAGCATTCTTCCTCTCTAATATCATCTTCTGAATTTTTTCCCACTACCATCACTCATTTACCGTCAAATTTATTTTGATTATTTCCTATTTTCTTCATTTATTTTGTAACTTGCCATTTGATTGGAAGCTTTTCGCAGCCAGTAATTTTGTCTATTTTATTTTCTGTTAAGAGGCTATCACTTTCAACAATGTCTGGAACTGGTCACATGTGGAAGAAGGGATGATGGATCCAAGGAGACAATCATGATATGGACAGACACATGGATGGTGGAACATAAGGCAGATGTAAGAACAGAACAGGACTTGCTAACCATGGCTTCTGTGCCAGAAACAGGCATGTACACTGAGACTGACATGAATAAGTTCAGTATATGAACGATTTTTCACCCCACATTTACATCAGTGTTCATATGTCTTCCTAGAAATCTATAACTTTCCCTGGTTATTGCATAATTCAATGCAGTCCATTTCCTCATCTCCCCCTGAAGGGTAGCTCTAGGAAACCCTTCTACACAGAAATGGTTTCCAGTGGTAGCAAGAGGTATGAGGTGTGTGGAGGTAGTAGTCATTCTAGTCTCTCAGAAAGTACCAGGGAATGGTGGGGTACAACTGTCTAGAGTAATAGCAAGCACTTTGTTAGAGAAGCTTTTATGTAGCTCTCAGACCTTCCCGAGTCCACTTCTTTTCCACACTCTTGTTTGATTGGACCAATATAACATAGAGTGCCTGTTCTTAGATTCCTATATTTCTGTCTGCTTTGGGGTACACTTATGGGTTACTTTATAAGACAGTTTCTCATTATAAAAGAAAAATGTCTTTGTGTGACAAAAAGAATATCTTTACCCAGTCATTTAATCTGGATTTTCCCCGCCTATACAAAAATTGGCAAATGATTCTTTAATTTTTTTCTTTCTTGCCTTTCAAGTATGCATGAAGAGCAATGCAGATAAAATCCTCTGTACTGTAAAATTATTATGCAAATGTGTTCTTCTCCTTAAATTAAAATCAGTTAGCTGTCAGATGCCCATGGTGTATAGGGAAAGACTTCTTTCACAAAGAGGAGGACCCTTTGAGTTCTCCTATGGGATCCATGCCTTAAATAATGTATCTGCACCTTAAGGTTTTCCTTGAAAGTAAAGGTGATGATTTTGGTTTGGGTTTTGGGTTTTGTTTGGAAAGTTTTCTGGATGCTTTCTTGAAATGCACTTTGGAGGCATGGATCGCAAGGTCACCATTATTACAAACATTCAATCATTGAATTCCCAAATATAATCCCAGAGCATCATGTAAGCAGAAGAGTCACATATGTTAGTCACCTTTAAATGGTAGATCAAAAATATCTTCAGAAAAAAACTCCCATGAAAACTTCATAATAACGTGGTTTTATAAATGGAACACCAACAACATTCATTGTCCCTGGCAAAAGGTCTATTATTCTAATCAGATGAAAATGAAAAGTCTATTTTATTTTTCTCAAGGAACTTAATTATCAGCAAAATTGGACCTCAGCTTGAAGGAACTTTGTTGACAGAAGTCTCTTCCTTATCTGAGCTTAAACTATGATTTCTGTTCATTTTAATTCCATTTATTATTTTGAACATTTTAAATTAATCATCGATAGCTATGCTTCAGCAATCTGTGAGAGGAACAGGTCTGCGGCTATAATGAAATTTCTTCTCAGTGCAGGCAAGATGACTGAATGGCTCAGAATAAAGCATGCTGCTTCCTTTGTATTTTCTTTGTCTACACATTAGAAAAACTAATAGCCCCAAGGCTCTTTCCAGAGAGAAATCCAATTTTATATCTCCACATATATAGTTATAGATATACTAGTCTAAGCTCTTTCTGCTAGCCACTTTGATGAGTTCTTTTCTTGCCTTTGACTCATTTATACTTCATAGAAAAAAAGTTGAAATATTATGATCTCCAATATGCAGGAGAGAGACTGTGTGTAAGCATTCAGTAGTCGGTAAGTGATAAAGCCTAGAATTGGAACTCACTCTTCTGGTCCCAGAGCCTCAATTATTATAAAACAAAATACAAAAAATAGAATAGGTACCAACAGCAATGATGCTATGTAGCTCTGAGTATCTGTAATCAGAGTATTAGTGTACACACACACACACACACACACACACACACACACACACACACTTCTACAAACTTGGCCCACAATGTACTGAAGCTTATCCTATCCTGGGCCACCTGTTATTTGGAAGAAGTTCTACAGAATTATTTCTGTTGCAGAGAAGCTGTAAGGAATAGCATTTAAAAACATTTACAAAATGAATAATGTTATTCATTGTTAAAGACATATTGACATATTGTCCTTCTACCCATCAATTTAAGGTCAATAAATGTCTAAAACACACACACACACACACACACACACACACACACACACACACACACACACACTTCCACTTACCAACTTACCATGAAATCTGAAAAGGAGTTTAATTCACAAGAAAAACCTTGTGTCCTATAACCTTAGGGCTAGAAAATTAACTGAGGAGATACCATCTATATTTACCTGAAAACTTAATCATTTGTGTCCTTGGATTTGTTTTGCTGGAAAGGTTCACATACAATACATCTTTCAGTATTTCCTTACATTCTTTTTTTTTTAACTTTTAAAATTGAACTATGAATGAAAACAACTTTTTCACTACTGTTTGGAAAAGAAAATTTTAGGATGATTTTCCCAGGGAACATTTAAATACGCTCATGAGTTTGGGTTTAAATCATCTCCCTTCCTTGTGAAGCTGAACAGAGACCTCTGTGTTCACTTTTCCCCTTTATAATGAATAGTATCTGATCTGAGCATGGCTTCTTGTTGTTACTCGGTAGAGACGATATGCTCATCCAAGCAATAGTATCTCCCCACCTCCACCTGCACCCACCCATGCTCTGGTGAGAATAGAGAGGATGTGGAAGATTTCACTCATGTCTCCTCTGCCCACATCTAGTCTTTCTGCTTAAAGGGAGACCCAAACAACTTTTCACAGAACATTAAATAAGATTATGTGAATTCTACAAAAACGGCCACAATGTACTTCATAGCTTATCCTTTCCTAGGCCATCTGTCATTTTGAAGATCTACAGAATTATTTCTGTTGCACAGAAGCTGTAAAGAATAGACTTTAAATATATTTACAGTATGAACGGCATTATTTTAAAAAAAAATAATTTGTTTGAAATTGAAAGTTCATGAGCATTAAGAACTTTTGAAAGTTAATATATGAAATTAACTCCGAATACAAGAGCTAACTAGCTCAATATATGAGATGATACTTATGAAATATATTAAAGATGTATGTAGGGATAAAACAATATGTTATTATATCATGCAGTACTATAATTATTGTAACTCATATATAACAGGACACATCACCAGTGTTAAGTCAGCTTTTGTCATTCATTGTTAAAGGCCTATGGTCCATCCTTCCATCCATCAATCTTGGGTCAAAGAATGTCTCAGCCACAGACAGACTCACAAGAGAAGTTTATTTCCATATGCAGCAGATCCTGTCATCTGTGCAGTGACCCAGGCCCAGATCAAGAATGAGCAGTATTACCTATGAAAACAGTCCATGTCCCAGGGCCTCATATGCACTTGGCACAATCCACACTCTGTCCTGTTTGCAATCTGCAGTGCATCCTCACATTGACTCAACAGTAAGAAGCAGCAACAGCAGAAGGGCAGGTAACAGATGGAGATAAGAAGATGCCGCGTGAGCAAGACAGCCTGTGGTTACTCTGGGGTTTGTTCATCAAAGCATTTTTTTTCATTGCCTGTGTGTCTTTTCACATGTAGGTGCATGTATACATGAGTGCATGGATGCATGGACAGCACAGGACAATTTCAGTATCATTTCTTAGGAATGCCATCCATCTTTCGTTTAGTTTAATTTAGTTTAATTTTGTTTTCAAGGCAGGGTTTCACTTTAGCCCAGGCTGATCTGAAAGTTACTATGTAGTCTCAGGATGGCCTTGAACTCATGGAAATCCTACCTCTGACTCCCAAGTGAGTGCTGGGATTAAAGGCATGTGCCACCATGTCTGGCTAATGCATCCACCTTTTTGTGAGACAGGGTCTTTCATTTGCTGGGAGCTCACCAATCAGACAAGACTGCCTGACCAGCAAACCCCAGGCATCTGCCTGTCTCTGCCTCCCTAGTGATGGGATTACAAGCATGTACCTTCAGCATTTTTACATGGCTTCTGGGGCTAGAATGCAGGTACTTATGTTTTAGAAGCATACACTTTACCAACAGAGCCAGTTCCTCAGTCTCCCAAGCAATTTATCTTCTGAGCCTCAGACTCATCTTCTTAAATGCAAACTAGCATTACCTGCTTCACAGATCTGCTTTGCATGGATGGCTTACAATTTGCACACCATCTGAACAGCACAGGCTGCACAGGGAGCCATACAGTGCATCTATATCCAAACTCTCAAACCCATCTAAATGATTAAGGCCAAACATAAAAGAAACTTTGGCCAGTTTCTTTTGGTACAGAAGGAAGCTGCGACTTAAATTTAGCAAATATTTTGGAGACTAATACCTCAGAATTAGAAATATTGTACCATGATAAATTTTCCAGACAAGAAGGACATGTAGTATTCTCACAGGAACCTGAGGCCAAAAAGAATGTGTCTAATGGTATGACATTAAACACTGGCAGAATTTTGTATTCTCCCATGGGAAGGTTGACAAGATTCACTAAGATGGAAAAACACAACTGACCAAAGGTATATGTGAAAAAACAGACATAATTATTTTTAAAAAGTGGCAGTGGAACATTATTTCTCTAAATTATTTATGAAATAGCAAAAATGCATGATAAATGTTGTAGACATTTCAGATAGAGCCTTAAAAGTTCATATATACAAGCTAGAAAGATGTAACATGCCCCATAAGGAAGTGAGATAGAATTGGAACCTAGGAAGGTAGGGATATTTGTTTTTAAATATTTTATTTATTCATTTTTAAGCAGAGAAAGAGAGAGAGAGAGAGAGAGAGAGAGAGAGAGAGAGAGAGAGAGAGAGAGAGAGAGAACACCAGGGCCACCACCTTGTGGGTCTGGCTTATGTGGGTCCTGGGGAATTGAACCCACGGCCTTGGGCACTGGAGGCAAGTGCCTTAACTGCTGAGCCATCTCTCCAGGACAGAAGGTAGGGATATTTAGTTTCATCAGCAAAACTCACAGCATTATGGACAAAGTCATGGACTCTGAATTCAGACTGTCTAAAGACAAGTCTCATATTGCTTCACCTGATCACTAAGCCTTCTGAAAATTAACCTGTATAAATGCCTCATAGGACTGTTGGGGAAGATTGAACTGTCAGATGGTCCCTGATTTATGATGGCTCAATTTGGGATTTTTTTAACTTTATGATAGTATGTGCTTGATGAAACTATACATTAATTTTGATCTCTTACTGGGTTCATGATATGTAGTACTATTCTCTCTCTCGATGGTAGACGAATGGATGGATTCACGACTCCATTGTCCCATTGATGAAGGGCTGTTGGGGTACAGGGGGGATAGATGTCCAGGTGACCCTAGGTCTGTGGACCCCAACTTGGAGTTCTTATTTAAATTATCAAAGAATTGGAATGCGGCTGGAGAGATTGCTCAGTGGTGAAGGCACTTGCCTCTAGTGACTAAGGCCCTGGGTTCAATTCCCCGGTACCCACATAAGCCAGACTCACAAGGTGGTGGCCTTGGTGTGCTATCTCTCGCTCTCTGTATTGTTGCTTGAAAATGAGCTGTGGCCCATATAACCCTACCACCCAACAGCAGGCCAAAAGATGAGACCATGGCAAGAGATGAGCCACCACAGTCATATTGTGGAGGATCCATATGGAACCCTGTAGAGAAGGACGGGATGAACAAGGGACCCATAGCCACAGCCATTCATCCAACTCAGGATAAGCCTAATGTGTTTGTGTTTTTCAGGATACAACGAGAGAGATGTGTGGCCCATCTAACCTTACCAACCAACCTTAGGCCGATGGATGAGATCCTGACAAGAGAGGAGCCACCACAGTCATATCAGGGAGGATCCATAGGGAACTCAGCAGACAATGAATGATGAACAAGGGACCTATAACCACAGTCATTCAATCAACACAGGATAGGCCATTGAGACAGAAACCAAGGATTTTCGACACA
>PVHP010051315.1:0-11487 GCA_004024765.1 Zapus hudsonius | reverse complement strand
AGAGAGAGAGAGAGAGAGAGAGAGAGAGAGAGAGAGAGAGAGAGAGAGAGAGAGAGAGAGAGCACCAGCACCTCCAAAGCAAGCAAGCACACTCTAACTAACAGCCATGAACTTCATTCAGGCCTGAGCTCAAAGTGTTCTTTGTATATGTATAGCTGGAATTTTACATTCACCTTAGAAATACCTTAGGGCTGAAGGCCAGGCCAAGGTGACACCTCCTTCAGCCAGGTAGCTGGAGAAAAATTTTTACACTTTTAAATCTGTTGGGGGACATTCAATCCAACTACCACAGATGATAGATAGATAGATAGATAGATAGATAGATAGATAGATAGATAGATAGATAGATAGATAGATAGATAGATGATAATAGATTTTTTTTCCCTTTTCCTGGGACTATGACGAGGTATTTATCAACTAAGTTCCTACAAAATATAATTTTTCTTTTTTATTTTCTTTAATCATTTATTTTGGTTTATTTAATTCTTCTTAAAATGATTTTTAAAATGTTCAATATCTTGCTTTAACTGGTTTAGATTTTGTATGGTATATATTTTTAATTTAAAACTTGTCATGGTTAAGTTTTGTTGTCAACTTGACCTTTCAAGTAATCTTGGGTGGGTCTCTGAAGATGTTCACAGGAAGGCAGCCTCTCTATAGGGGGCAGGATGTATAGAAGCTCAAAGGAGCTAGAAGTAAACATCCTTTCTGGTGTGAGCAGTGCAGGAAAGAGATTCCAGAGACTCAGGAAACCATTAAGTCTGGGAATTGCAAGATCCCACCCTAGGGCTATATAAAGGTGAAAGAATTCTCTCCTTGCCCCCATGCCTGTTTGCTAGTGTGTGTTTGGTATAGGTGATGGGTTTTTCTCTCTGTTTGGACCTGTGAAAGGAGAGCAGCCTCTTTTGCATTCTGGAACTTCCCCTGTACCTATAGCTACAAATAAATTCTTTCCTCACATAAACTGTGCCTGGTTTGGAGATTCATCCCAGCAGCGTGTGGCTGACTGTGACAAAACTTCACTTAAAATTTTACATAATCCTGTCCCTACCGTCCTCTGCCCCCCTTCTCCTATCCTCATCAACTGACCCCCTCTTCTTTCTTTGTTTCTATTTCCTTTTCAATTTTACTGTCTTTGTTGTGTGTGTGTGTGTGTGTGTGTGTGTGTGTGTGTGTGTGCTCCTCCTTTGCCAAGGACAATCTATTGATGGTCCCAGTATTAAGCAGGTAGCAAAACCTGATGTGAGGTTATGAATACATTGACCCCTTTGTGACTGGAAGACAGCATCCTAAGGCACTTCTCCCATCCCTTTGTCCTTTCATTCTGTCCAGCACCTCTTCCACTGCAATCTCTGAGATATCGGAGGATGCAATGACAAATGTTGCATTTAGCACCCAACACTTCACTGTCACTTTTCTTAACACTGTGATGAGTTTTTGTCTCCCCAGCAGTTGCTGCCATCGAAAAAGAGAAACTTCTCTAACCAAAAGTGAGACCAGCACAAATATATGGTCATAAATATTTAGAGGCCAATTTGTTGGGCATAATATATCCATGTAGCCAAACGACAGTCATAACTTCATACCTAGGACTTAAGACCTCCCCATTCATAGGGGTTTTTACTAGATTTCCAGGCATGATTGCCTTCTGGCAGAGCAAGCCTCAAATCCAATCTCAAAGCCATCAATTACCCCATAATGGACATGCCACTATTGCTCTGCTAGACATATCTTGCCTAACTGGCTAGTTGTGTAGCTTTCAGGGTCTATTGCTACTCAAGACTATCAATGATTTTTCTACCCCAGTAGGATACATAACACTTTTCCAGCACCACAAGGAAGCTCAGCACTATCTTGATTCCTCAGTGTCCTACAACAGAAGCATGCTGTAGTGTCTTCAGCAATAGGAGCTTACCATTTAATTCTGGTGGGCAAGCATGAAGTTCTAAATTCAGATACCTATCACCCATGTCAAAACTGGGAGCAGTGGTGCACTTCTCATGGCACTGGTGAGGTAGAAATTAGTTGGTCTCCTGGGGCCAGCCAGTCTAGTAAAATTAGTGATCAGTGATCAGTGAAATCACCTGTCTCAAAAATAATGATGAAGAGTGGTTGACCCAGAGTCAAATTCCAGCATTGGTATATGCACAAACATGTACACACATATACAGCACAAATGAAAATTTTAAATAAATACATTTTTCAGGATTTAAGGGAGCCAATACATAACAAAACTTTTATTTATTATATAAACAGTGAAAATTATTGTATTGTAGACCATCTGGAATTTTAATAATTTCAAGGGTAAAATCAAAATATCCCCTAGTTGACAGATTGCTGAATATTTACAATAATATCATGTAATTAAAAATAATATGATTACATTGGCATTAGCAATAGTAACAATGTGTGTTTTGACTGGTTACTACTTGGCAGCAATTCTATGAATGTGAAGGAGAAAGCTATCTATCATCTCAGGTAGAATATCTACAATGCCTATTTTAAATTGTTATTAATACAGAAATAAACTTAGAGTCTTTTTTATAAATGGAATTGTTTGTGGATCTTTTAAGTCTTAAAGACCAACTGAATAAAATTTTGACAGCAGACAACTCAAACTTGAAGTTACTGACATGTATAGTTGTTACCTCACAGGGCACTTTTTACAAAGTCTCATAAAATTGCTTCACCTAGTAATGTCATAGCTATTTTATTTCACATGAGTTCACTGCGATGTTCACATGATGCCAATACATTTCTTCAGAAAATATTCCTGTGTGGCTGTACTTGAAAATGGTTCATTTTTCAGTGACTGGTAGAAGATCTGAATGCTGCAGATTTGAGTTGTGTCAGTGGCAAATAGAACTTTTTAAGGACTTCATTACATTCTAGCCTTGATATTGTGAATTAAAATGAGAGAAAAAGTGGTGGGCCTGAAGATATTACTCAGTGGTTAAGTAGCTTGCCTGCAAATCCTAATGACCTGGATTCAATTCCCCAATACCAATGTAAAGCCAGATGCACAAAATGGTGCATGCATCTGGAGCTTGTTTTCAGTGGCTATATGCCCTGGTGCACCCATTTTCTGTCTCTCTGTCTGTCTGTCTGTCTGTCTGTCTGTCTGTCTGCCTGCCTCTCTGCTTGCAAGTAAAATAAATATTTTTTAAACCAAGCTAAGTTTAAGAAAAAGGACTCAAACCTCTAAGAGGTAGCTATAGATGAAAGTTTTGTTCACACTACTGAAGCTTTTAATATTTCCTTTACAAATGTTGGGCATGCAAACTCTGTGATGTCTATGTCTTTGGAAACTAATACAGACCAACCCAGTCACTGCTGGGACTCATTTCTGTGACATCAAAATGCATGTCTGTGATTTATCTTAAAATAAAATGTATGAGAACATTAATTTTATTCATTTTGTCTATATCTTTTGTGTAAGGCCAAACTAGTTTAAGATTACAAATTTGAAAATAAACTGCTATGTGTTCACCAAACTTGCTCTGCCATTTCTATGAAATGTGCTTACTTCATGGTCAAGTGGACTTCCCAGGGTTTCGGATTTACTTTTCCCATAGCGGAAAAAAACAGTTCTCATTAGACAGAGTGTCTTAATTAAAAGATATTAAATGTTGATTCCTTTTAAAGAAGCAATAATTTTAAATGATTTTTAATTGTTAAAAATGATTTTTACACATTGAGTTCTTGCCTGTTGTTGAAAGTCATAGTCAATTTCGATTAACAAAAATAAAAATCACTGTTAACTTCCTCAATGCTTATTTACCTTTGTATTATATTCTAAATCAATGGTGCTGGCTTATTTTGTCTCAGGCAGCTTTGATGTTGCTGGCAGCAATCACGAGTTGATTTTGTTCAGCAGTTTTCATGATTGATCATTGCCCCACGCACATTTTTTTTTTTTTTTGGTTTTTTCCATCCTACAGCTAGAGATGGTTCGTGCTTTCTCATTTCCCACGAACATCCTAACTCAGCAGAAAGCAACACTGGGCTTGGAAGCGGGAGGGAAATTTGGATTAAAAGTACAACATGTGCAATGCTTCAATTGGTTGTATGTTTAACAACTATATTAATTTAAATCAGATTATTTCCATGAATTCATTTCCTTATTGCAAATGGCAGAGATGCTATCAGAAAGAAAGTGGTACAAATCCCATACAAATGGTTTTTATTAAACATGTACTGCTCATATTTTAGGGACTGTATTCTACCTAAATAATGCAGGAGCATGTGATACCTGCCAAACCCCACATAGTATTAAAACCCCGGCTAGTGTTTGATCTTTAAAGGGAGAGCTCAGCGTCCTCTGGCAGATGATGAGTTCAGATAGAAAACATGCCAGGAGTGTGGACCGAAGCATCATCACACACGCACCCCACCGCATCACTGCGCCTCCTCGTATGCCAGAACATTGGCAAGCAGAGCCCAGAGCTCTTTAAGAATAAGAAGCTCATAAATAATGGTTGAATCACACAAGGGGTAATTAAATGAGACAACTGAATGCCAATGGACTCCCCAGCAGAAAATATTCCTCTGTGAGGATCATTCCTGCCACTGTTTTTTTCCCCTTTCTCAGTTTTAGTTCTGACTCGCAGTTCATTATTGCAGATACTTTTCAAATGGGAGTGTTTAAAAAAAATTGTCAAACTCTGCAAAACATTTTGAGACATTTGCATATTTAGCAACACTTCTTGAATGTATATCAACATATACACTTATTTTCATGTTTTAAATATCTTAGCATCAACCACACTATTCTAATGAGACATACCTGTTTAATAAATCAACCGCACATAACACTTCTGGAAAAACCAAACAAGAAAATTCTAGAATGTGCATAATCTCACTGAGTTGTACACCCTACAATGTGAGAGGAATTCATTCATTCTTTCTTTTCATTTAGGATAAATATGCATCCATGTTATAACTGCCTCCTCATTCTTAAAAAATGAGATTCACAATGAATTTCAATGTTTCTCCACCAACCTCCTCCGAATTCTTTTCAGAAATACTTAATGTTTCTGGTTTGACAGCTTTGTGCTCAAGGTTGACAGGCTATTTTTAGCACCCCAAGTATTTTAAAGGCTTGAAAACATCTAGCTCTGGTTTGCTTGTTGATGAAATACATTTAGCAGACAATTACAGTTCATTTAATATGCTTTCATTGCTGTCTAAGAAAAATGCCTTCAAGCTTTTTTGACAAAATAGAGTGTATTTTTCTCACACTGGGGCACTGGAAATGGGATTTACTCACTTGATCACTGAGCAAAAGGAACAGGCTACAGAAGCAGGTAAATCTAGATTTGCTTTACTCTGGGTTGTGAGTGAGAAGACAAAGATCATGGCTTCACCATTCTGGCTCATTTTAATTTAGTAGCAATGAGATAATCCTATAGAGCAGTGCCAAACTGAACTTCAATTTCAAGCAGGCTTCTGAAAAGTGATGTGAAAATGTTCACATTGTATCCTGCCATAGCTGTCAGTCAACACGTGTTCACATAGGACCTATCATTTTCCAGGCCCATGATCTGTTCTGAAGTTAAAGACTCGAAGAGAAAAGAAGCTGGTTACTTCTTACCTAGTAATAGGTATCCAAGATAGAATTTTTAAGTTTTGAATTTACTGGCACAACCCAATATCACATATGCATTATTCAAACTTAAAATTTGAACCATAAGTTTAACTGTGATAAAACATCAGACACAATTTAAATAAATGCCCTTTGAAAGAAAAAAAAATAGACTTTATTTTTCAGGAACATAAATGCCTTAGAAAAAGAATAAAATTTTCAGAACTGAAGCAGATTAAATAGACAACTGAATGAGCTTAGATTGTGTCCTATACTGTTTTTTTTAAAAAAAGGTCATTAGTAGATAAATTTACAAAAATCTTTTGATGATAATTAGATAAAAGGGATATGTCAGGATTGTTTACCTGAGCTGATAACTCCACTGTGGTGGTGACAAAAAATATTTTTATGCTTGAGAAACATTCATTAAAGTATTTAGGGGGAAAAGCGATGACATACATTATCTGAACTCAAATGGTTCAGAAAGAATATTTTATACTCATATTCAAATATATATTCAAAACATCACAAGGATAGAATGAATATAAATGATAAAACTAATGAGACAAAATATTAAACATATGTGAATATGTGAAAGAGTGTTCTATTTAGGTTGGAGATATGGCTCAGTAGTTAAGGCACTTGCCAACAAAGCCTACGGACCCAGATTTGATGTCCAGTACCACATAAAGCCACATATATACAGTAGTGCATCTGGAGTGCATTGCAGGGCTAGAGGCCCTGGCATGCTTATTCTTATTCTCTCTTTCTCTCTCTCTGCCTGCAAATAAGTACTTTAAAAAGGAATGTTCAATTTACTGTTTTATAACCTCTTTGAAAATTTGAAATTATAAATTTATAATAAGATTTGTGTTATGAAGGAATCACAGAATATGCTTCATGAAAGTGGACAGCTGGAGAAATATAACAGGGTCTCTAATGGAGCTTGCCTCAGACATAACACAAGAGGTTCAGAGTAAAGAGATGAGTATACATATGAGGAAATATGCTCGCACAAACATTTATGAAGGTCTTTAGGTAGCAGACTGGACAAAGCAGAAAACTTCAACATAGCTACAGGACAGAAACAGCAGAGAAAACAGGTTAGGGTGCCATAGAATGGGGCCAGGGTTCCTTACCTACAAGTCTGAGTGGTGTGGTGACTGCTGGATCAAATTCAAGGCAAAGGGAAGACACAAAGCATTTTGTTTAGCGTGGCTGCAAAATACAGAAGAGGGAAAATCGAAAGATAACGAGTTGCCTTTTTAAGAAAATCTAATTTCAGATTATAAATGGTGAGGACACACTCACATGTCCATCCTCCCTCTTCAGTGTCCAGGGCGCCCAATGCTAGTCTCATCTCATCTAAATTCAGTTGGAATAATAATCCAAGGAGTCCATGGTAAGGAATGACTGGTGGGAGCCAAAGCACATGCTTGAGTGACAGTCACTTACTTTTATTTTTAGGAGAAAATTAATACATTTTTTATTAATCTAAGGCAAAAATCATCTCTTTTTAAATGCTAAGATTGGGGCTGAAGAGACGGATTCCTCAATGGTTAAAGACACTTGCTTGAAATGCTGTTTTGACTCATCAAGCAAATAAACTATGCCTACATTCGAAGTCAAAATAGCTGCTTAAGATAGAACCTTTTTTTCTTTTCTAACTTTTTCCCTGACAATTTTTTATACATGTGTGTATTGTATTTTGACCATGGTCCCTTCTCACTATCTTCTGTAACCCTCTTCCACTGAATCCCTTCTGCTTTCCATCTAGTCCTTCTTTTACTTTATTTTTATTTTAACTTTGTATGGAGAAATCATTAACTGGTACCATCTTTTAATCAGTGCAGAAAACAGTAACAAGCTCATCGATTATCAATGGAACTGTGTGTGTTTACTTTTCTTTCTTTTTTTTTTTTACCTCTAATGATAAGGTAAGAATGAAAAAAAGCAAGTGAAAACAAAGTATATCTACAGGTCAAGAATTTTTACTAAGAAATCTCAAATGCCTACAAATTGCTCCATTCATCCTAATGTCTTCATTTTGAGACAAAAAATAAGTCTGATAATTTTAACTGAAAAGACTAAAGTCTCATATGACAGTGAAATTGTAAACAAGAAAGGCAGAGAGGCAATTATCTGAACTGAAGGGGAGGCCCAGCACATACTTTTCTGTGTGATTTCTGTGCATTAAAATTAATCACACTCACACGCAGTATCTCTTATAATCAGAGCCTTTGTCCTTGTGCCCCACCACACTCATTGCCTGAAGATATGCCCTATTTAGGAGAATAATAACCTCTGTAACTTTCCTATACTAAGGTATACTAAGGTGAGAAAACTGTCTCCAGGAGCAGAGCCTAAAAGGTGACAGAGCTAGCTTGTTGTACCCATCCCAGGAGTGGGCTTGCTGCTTGAGGAAAAAAATAAAACTGAAGTGAAGTTTAGTTTAAGCCATTAGTAAACCTGCTGCATCTGTTGTCACCTCTGCTCTAATGTCACTGTGGCTGTGGCTTCCTCTGCTTGCAGGCACTCAATGTCACTTTTATTGAACAGTGAAAAACAGTAATATGTGAACAAGTAGTATATTGCATGTGCAAATGGTAAGGAACATTCCAAAAAGCTTAAACATTGGGTAAAGGAAGAGATATAAAGGTAGGACCTGTTGGACTCTGCAAAGGACTCTGCAAAGGAGCACAGAGCATATCTTAAGATCAGTCTGCATCTCTACACATTGCTTGGTAATACTGGTCATCTGTGCTGTTCAGGCCAAAGGTACACCAAAGCAGAGGAAACCTGGTTGCATTGCTTTCAGCAGATGGATACACAGTTGTAAGATTAACTTTAGGACAAGTTACAAGGAAGGAATTTAGCATCTCATAGCAATAATATCACAGAAGCTATTTGTAAGATCCATGAGAAATATCCCCAGTTCTTTTCCATTCTTCATTCCTATTGTTTGTTCCCACAGTTCTTTGCCAAAGTTCATTCCTACAATTTGTTCTCATCGTTTCTCACCACAAAGATTGTTGTCTCCCACTCTGCCCTTCCCACAGTTGCCAAGCTAGCTTCCTTCCACTGGAAATGCTTGAGCTACCCCAGAAGAATCCTCCTGTAAGCTTGCTAAAACTGACCAGCAACTCTAGGCTGGGCTTAAAGAGGAAACACTACTGGTTATCTTCTTATATGTCTGTGGGAATTCACATTTTAAGAAGAAAATTTACATGAAAATTATGAACTGAGTTTTCATATTCCCATTTTGCAGGAATGTTGGCCTGTGTTAAATGGTAAATCAAGAGCTGGCCTTCATGGCTCTCTGCTCAAAGTACTGTGGCTTTGATTTCTTAACAGATTCCATAGTTCACCCCCTAGCTCATAGATCTCAACTTCTCAAGATCCACAAGTTGAACTTTCTATTAGTTTTTGAAGGCTATCCATAACAAAAGACAATGCATGGGGTCACTAAACAGGCACTTACTTCCTGGTCATTCTGGAGGCTGGGAAGTCCAAAGTCCAGGTGTCAGATGGGGGTTGATTTCATTCAGAGGCCATTCTTCTTGGGTAGTAAGATGTCCATATTCTCCCTGTGCCTATACAAGATATATAATTTTCCTAATATCATTTTTAAAATAATGGCATAATCCATATTAGATTAAATACTACTCTAATACCTTCATATAAAACATAATTAACTCCTGAAAGTGTCTCTAAATACAGTTCAAATATAAATTCCTTGGTGTATTAGTCAGGGTTCTCTAGAGGAAACAGAGTTTATGATAGAATGGATTGTAGTAAAAGGAAATTTATTGGGGTAGCTTACGGCAGTCCAACAATAGCAGTCTGCAGGCTCACGGGTGAAGAAACCAATAGCTGTTCAGTCCACGTGGATGGATGTCTCAGCAGTTCCAATACAGCCCAGAAGACCTGATAGCTCCCTGGGGATCGGCTGCTCTTCATTTTACGATGTGAGGCTGAGGAAACTGGGTTCCAATGTCCAGAAAGGATAGGAGAGCAGGATGAGAGTGCAAGTCACTAACAAGCACCTGCAGCCTGGGGGGGGGGGGAAGCATCTTCCCTTCCCCTCAAGCTTCCTTATATTTAGTCTCCTTGGAAGGCCCACCCACTGGGGGAAAGGGCTCACTCTGGAGTAGGGAACTCCTCCTCCAAAATCCCAAAAGGATTTTGACAATCCTTCCTGCAGGCAAACTCAGAGACCCACCCAAGATTCATATGGATTATTACATAGATCAAGTTAACAAATAAACTTGACCATCACATTGGGATTTGTCCTTTGTGTATGAAATTTTCAAGGATGAAATTAGTCCACACTAATGGTTGTTAAATAAGCAGCTAAAACAGTCTCACCTTCCTGGGAAAGAGTGATAGTTATTTCTGCACTCCACGTGTAAGAGAGCTTCACTTTTTCACAAGTCCCAACAAGTTTGTTGTCACTGAATTCCTCAGGACATTGCAAGTCATGTGTCTAGTATTGAAGCAACCATTATGGTCAGAGAGCTGGGTGGGATTATATGGTCATCTTGACCAATCCAAAGAAGTGAGGAGATACAAATCCCAGGCAGGAGAAAAGGAGAGTAGTGGTTTCACAGAGTGAATTTAAGACACTGTCAGGAAGTGGTAAAGATACCAGACAACCCTGACCAAAACATGTTTTACATTAACTCATCAGAAAACATGGCAACAGAAACAGACAATCACTATATCAATCACTACTAACTCAGGCAGGAAAACCAAAAGATATAAAATGCTAAGGAACTATGCCAATTTATTGCTATACAGACTACATGTTAATTGTAATAGAAAAAAATCTGGTAGATATCCAATATGACTGTAACCAAAATGATCAAATTTAGCCATTTTTAAAATGTGGAAAAAACCACAACTATACAGTATTTGTGACAAAAATATACAACTTAGATATGATCATGAGAAAACATTTAAAAGATGGAATATATATCCAGTTTTCCAGATGTTTGCAAAATACCAACATCATGAAAGACACAAAAAGAATAGCAAACCACACTAGACTAAGAAAAAATAAATATTACAATTGAAATGTATTTCTTGATTAAATTTTTGATCAAATAAATCAGTGTAAAGCCACAAGTATTAACCAAATACAGTAAAATTGACAAGGATAAGTTTACACAGTATAATACTTTATAATGCTATGGAAGAGAATGCATGATGTAGTGCACACTGAGATATGTCAGTGTGCATTGGAATGGTAAAAAACTCAGGTGTCTTAGCATTAACTTATTCTTAGGAAGTGAGTACATGCCTTTCCATAAGAGATAATAAAGGCCTTGATGGTCACACTCTTGAAACTTTTTGTCTTTTATGATGTCAATCATTTGTTTACATATTTTGGCTCTATGAAAATTTTTTCCTTAAAATAAGAAGTATGAAGAGTCTGCCATTGTTGAAAACTGTGTCACTTTTACAACAAAGAAATGCTAAAACTCGAAGTTGTTTCTTCTGTGATGCAGAGAGAAATTTGGCATGCTGTATCAACATATGAGACGCTTTAAGCTGATAAATATTCACCATATTAATTGATTATCTATTTTTGCTATTTTGATTCTTTCCATGGCTCATAAAGTCTCTGACTTTGCATGCAGTTTTTTTTCATAATCAGTAAGTGCAAGTACCTTCTTTGTGATTTTACAAGAAATCTTTTCTATATCTGTGAGAAAACAACTAAGAACAAAAGTGCCTGAACTGATAGAAAAGACTACCCAATATAATTTAGGAATAATTAGCTATTAGACTGACTTAAAATTTTAAAATTTGTTTCACTTTTATACTTCCTAAAGAAAAAATAACTTTCATAGTCAGTATGGGTGTGGATTTACAGACAGAGGGCAAGAGGGTTATAACTA
>PVHP010051314.1:0-11493 GCA_004024765.1 Zapus hudsonius | reverse complement strand
CAGAAGAAAAATATTGACATCATCACAGCTTTGTCACTCAAATTCAAACTACAGTTCTCAAGACAAAGATACCTTCAGCCTCCACATAAAATAACAATTACCAATCAGTGTTCTGGAGATAAAAAGACATTTGTGTTTCAAAATAGCCCAAGGCTGAGATTCAGAATGGATTGTTTCTTGTGAAAAAAACGGGCCATTCTGAAGATTGGCCTCAGGATGTTCTCGTAGTAGGCTGCAAACTATATTTGTGGGCACACAGCATGCCCATGTCCCAGGGGCCATTGTTAAAGAGTGTGATTCTTCTTGGCTTCTGACTTACTCCCATAGGCTTTGTTTTGGATACCATGGACTGGCTAATTAGAAAGCCAAATAAGCCAGTTTTGGTGGCACACACAGATAGGAAATTGCTAAAGAGGCTGAAGGAGGACCAGAAAACTAAATGATACCAATGTTCTTTAATTTTTGAGCTGCTTGAGAGTTTTGGTTATTTGCTTTTTTAAAAAATATGCATTTATTCACAATCCCACGGGGGGGAGAGAGAGAGAAAGAGAGAAAGAAAGAGAGAGAGAGAGAGAAAGAAAGAGAGAGAGAAAATGGGTGTGCCAAGGCCTCATGCGCTGCAATGGAACTCCAAACCACCTTTGCTACCTTGTGCATTTGGCTTTATGTGGGGACTGGGAAATTAAACCTGGGCCATGAGGCATTGCAAGCAAATGCCTTAACCACTGAGCCATCTCTCCAACCCCAGTTATTTGCTTTTTGTTTCTTTAATTTCTGATAGAGACTCACTATGTATCCTAAGCTGGCCTGGAATTCTCAAGAGCTGGGGTTATAAAGTATGTGTCACCACATCCAGCTTCTGTTTCAGGTTTCAAATAAACGTGAGGTCTGAGTTATCAATATTAAGGATTTTCTCTTCCTTTGGTCTCTGGAACCATGTACCATAGGCCTCCTCAATGTCAGCAGTAGAATGGACAACTCCACCAATTCCCAAATGCCCAGAGGAGCAACAAGGGCCACAGCCTACTGCATGAGCAGCCTTTACTTAAGCCTTCACACCAGGCACATCATCTCCACCATCAAAAGAAATCTGCCGCTGTTAGAGGAGAAGCTAGAGAGAAATCTCAGGGGGGAATGGAGGAAAGTAATGGTTTTCTATCTATCTTTTTAAAACCATTTTTGTACACTTAGATACTTGTGCTCTTGTGTGCATAGGGGCACATACATGACATGGGACATATTCAAAGGACAACTTTCATGTTGGTCCTTGCCTTTCACCTCCCTTGAGGCAAGGCCTCAGTGTCTCTCTCTCTCTCTCTCTCTCTCTCTCTCTCTCTCTCTCTCTCTCTCTCTCTCTCTCTCTCTCTCTCTCATTCTTGCTTTTGTTCTTGACTGCTGTGCTCAGAGTGAATTTCTGAGCTTCCTGGAAATTCTCCTGTCTCATTCCCCATCAGTGTCAGCATCATTGGACTAGAGATGCCGGTCACAGCTACCAGAGTTTTATGTGGATGTATTATTATAGCCATCTAGAAGCCTCCAGGAGGAAAGGGTTGTTGACTATCCAACTCCTTTCTAAAATACTGCTCATGTGTGATGCTAGAGGACAGAACATGGATGGCTAAGCAGTACTGGGCTACAGAGTAAGACCTTACCTCAGAAAATAAAGGGAAATAAATAAAAATATATAAAGAAAGCCGGGCAATGTGGCGCATGCTTGCTATCCCAGCACTCAGGACGCTAGGTTCTACAAATCAGCTCTACATTTAAGTTAAACATGAAAAGTAATGGCTGTCACTAATACAAAAGCTTATTGATGACTTGGGAGTCCTGGATGTCCTAGTCTACTCATATTTTCCCATACACCCTTGGCCCATCCACACTGGTGTATTTGGCAATGAGAGCACTGCCCATATCTCAGCTACTATACACCCCATCTGGAATAATTGTTCTCCCTTACTTCTACTGGTTGAAATTCTCTTTGCCCCAGTCCAATTCCTTCAAGACTCCAATCCTATGTCTCACTCTCAGAACCAACTTTTCCACCTTCATGATCTCTTAGTTCTTTTGTGCTGGCACTGCTTAAGCACACTCCACTATATTTACTGAGGCTGGGTCTTCCACTTGAACCTAGGGCTCACTAATTCAGCTAGTCTAGTCAGCTTGCTACAGGGGTCTCCTCTCTCTGCTCCCCAGTGATGGGATTCAAATCTGTATTTTTGGCAGCTGCCCTATATGCTTCTAATAAATACCAAAAAGAGCCCTGATTCTATTAGGAGAAGAAGGCATTTCAAGTGAAATTGACTTCCCTTGTGATCAGGAAAATGAATTTTCCCATTTGTTTGGGGGTACGCATGTCACAGTGGGTTTTGTTGCTATCCCATCAAAGGTAAGTGGAGCGGATCTTATGCTCAAATGAACTAAGCAATAAATAATTAGTGCAAATGATGCTAAAATGTCCCCTTCCCAAAATAGCCCTCCAATCAGTCCGCCCTCAAGCCTGAGATTCCTAGGCGCAGCCTTTCTCTTTAAGGGCTATTCTTAGCTCAGCTCTCACTGAGTTTCTGCCTGCTGCTTTCCCTTTGCATTATGTTCAAAAGTTTTCCAATTTGCTAAGCAAGATGGTTGCTGGCAGGAGATCTGAGAGAGTGCATAAAGATTCTGTCAAAAGCTGGTAAGAAATTGGCCTTCCAGTTTGATTGCAAGGAAAATAATCTTGAGCTTGGATTTGATGAGAAATGTGAAATTTAACAGACATGTTCATTTGACCTAGCTATGGCCATGTGCTGAGACTGTCTACAACCTCTGAACATGTGCTCTACCATCAGAGGACGTTTTATTGGCATAGTTAAAGGCCTGCTCTGTAGGAGATCACAATCTCACAGGGAATTCATAGCACACACATGCATTAGAACATACCATTAAAGTGAAGCGGTACTGCCGGGTGTCCACGAATTTAATGCCAGCACTCACTCTGGAGGCAGGGGTTGAGGAAGATTATTGTGAGTTGGAGACCATCCTGAGACTACATAGTGAATTCCAGGTTAGCCTTGGCTAGAGCGAGACCCTACTTTAGAAATCAAAAAACAGCAAAACAAGTTATGTGTCAGTAACTTCACACGATGGGAGCAGAAAAGGCCTACAAGTTTTGGAAAGCTGGGAAAAGGCAGGGCCTCTCTGTGATTGTGAAGGTTATATCTTACCCAAAAGCAGCAAATGGAGGCTTGTCTGCGAAAAAATTCCAAAGTCATAGTTGAGCTGAGAGGGTAGGGTAGAGGAGTGGGTGTCGCCAGCAGACACTGTAAGCAAAGCAAGCTTCAATGTATGCTTAGCCTATCATATACTATGGAAGGCTAGTCCCATGCACATCAGTGACCTCCTCTTGAGTATCATATACTTAGGGAAGTTTTAGATCAATGTGATTATGGAAGTCACATCCATCACCTTGCAATTCATTGTACATTAAGGTTGGAAATACAGCAGATGGAATATAACAGATGATCTTTTCCCATTCACTGCCATAATGTCAACATCTATCATCTTGCTGGCAACCAACACATATTTGTTGTGTAAATACACAAACACCTTATTTATCAACCTACAGCTCATGCCGTGTTTAGTATTCAGAGGCTACCTCTATACCGCCATGTAAACAGCATGGAGCAGAATGCCTGGGCTCTGGTACTTGCTCAACACAGGAATTGAAGACTGAATCAGTGGGCAAATAATGAATTAACTCATAAAGAAATGGATGGAAAAAACTGTCGACAGGATTGTTTGCAATAGCTTTTCCATTAAAGTATTTTATAATTTATGTGTTTGATGATGTACCTCAGTTCATTTGAACGAATACTCATTAAAGACCTACTTCATTTCAAAAAGTATGCTAGAGAAGCACACATGTATTTCCAAGGATGTCAGACTGTTTGTCTGTGCCATCAAAGAGTAATATGAGAAGTCAAGGTTTATTTCGGGTTTTCCAGGCTCAGAAACAACAGTTACGTAGCTCTTCCTAAATACCAGGCAGTAGCTTGGGAATTTTCCATGACTTCTACAGTTTGAATTAGCAGGCATTTCCTCCCATGCTTGCAGCTGAGAAAGTCATAGCACAATGACACAAGTTTATTGGTCTGAAGTCGTCACACAGTTAGGAAGTAACAGAATATTATTCAACACTTTGACTTCCAAATGCCTGCTCAAGCCACAACAGAAGGCTGTGCTTCCATCCTGCTGCCGCCTCCTGTCCCTACATTCTCAAGCACGAGCTCGACACCACCTTTCATAGTGGGATGGCAGGGCAGTGATCACTTTTTACAGTCTTAGTGGTGTCTGTGTGCGTGGTGTGCAGCTTATATACCGACGCTATCTCAGCTCAGGGTACCATTCAGACATTTTACTGGCATACTCGGTGATAGATTTGGAAAAACAAAATCTATGTATCTTCTATATTTTTGGGTTGACATCTAAGTTTTGCATCAAAAGTTTAAACAGTTGCAAAGGATTTAACTTGTGGAATGTGGTAGACTGACATTTAAAATAAAACTATCCAATTACTCAGTTAAGTATAGCTAATGGAATGAGAATGCCATAATGACTTGTTACTCATAACTAACCATATGTTTAAAATATAAATGGCTAAATTTTTCTTTAAGGATGCAAAGTTTCCATCATTCTTTTCTTCTTAAATTCTTGTTTACATTACACAGGCCCATAAGATTTTATCCTAATGCATAATTCTTGCATTTAAAGTCTATTTTTTTTTTACTTCATCATTTATTTGTGTGAGGGGGGGATGTGTGGTGTGATGGGTATGTGGAGTATGCATGCGTGTGTGAAGTGGCATATGCCTGTGTGCATGCATGCACAGGCCAGAGAATTTTGGGTGTTGTTTTAATCAGTTCCACATTACTGGGATGAAAGTCCAAACCAGATACAATTGATAGGAGGAAGGGGTTTATTTCAAGCTGACAGATTCATGGCAAAAGAAGCTGCTTCCATACATGCAAACAAAGAGAAAAACCAAAACAACTTGTGAAAACCAAAATTAACAAGTGTGAATGGCAGCAAACAGTAGCGACCCAGCAGAGCTCCAATTGCTCTGCATTACTTTGGGCTGTAACTCAGGTCTACCCCCAAACATACCTTAGGACTGGACCCCAGGATTCACCCCCACACACACACCTAGTGACATCTCCTTTATCTGGGCAGCTGGAGATAATCTTTAATAAAACACCTGAGTCTATGGGGATATACAGTCAAAACTACAAAAGGTGTCCTCCTCCACTGATCATTTGTGTGTTTGCTTGAGAGGGAGTCACTCACTGATTCTAGTCTAGTGCTTTGATTTTTTTCAAGACCCACTCACTCCAACAGGACTAGGGTTACCAATGACCACAACCACACTCAGCTATTTATGTGAGTGCTGGGCAATATACAGATGTCCTAAAGCACAAATCATCCTCAATGGAGAATGATTCAAGGAGTTCCCGCTTAACTCAGGAACAAGACAGGGGTGTCCACTCTCACCACTGCTCTTTATTTAACATAGTGCTTGAAGTTCTAGCCCAAGCAATAAGACAGGAGAATAGCATAAAAGGGATACAAACTGGAAAGGAAGAAGTCAAACTATCCCTCTTTGCAGATGACATGATCTTATACATATCAGATCCAAAGAACAGTATCAGCAAACTCCTAAAGATGATCAATGCCTTCAACAGAGTGGCAGGATACAAAATTAATACACAAAAATCAGTAGCCTTTCTATATACAGAAGACAAACAATCAGAAAAAGACATCAGAGAAACTGTCCCATTCTCTATATTCTCAAACAAAATCAAATACCTGGGAATATCACTAACCAAGGTAGTGAAAGACTTATATAAGAATAATATTGAAACACTTAAGAGGGAAATAGAGGAGGATGTGATGAGACGGAAAGACATTCCATACTCATGGATAGGGCAAATCAATATAGTAAAATGGCAATCCTGCCAAAAGCAATCTACAGATTCAACGCAATGCCAATAAAAATCCCAACCTCCTTCTTCACAGACATTGAAAAAATAATCTCCAAATTTATTTGAAAGGGTAAGAGACCTAGAATAGCTAAAACTATTCTGAGTAAAAAAAAAATTACACAGGAGGTATCACCATATCTGACTTTAAAACATACTACAAAGCCATAGTAACTAAAACAGCATGATATTGGCAGAAAAACAGATAGTCTGAGCAGTGGAATAGAATTGAAGACCCAGCCTTTAATGCAAGTAACTTCAGCTTCTTAGTCTTCGATAAGGGTGCCAACAATGTATGCTGAGCCAAAGATAGCATATTCAACAAATGGTGCTGGACAAATTGGATAAACACGTGTAAAAAAATGAAAATAGACCCACTCCTTTCACCATGCACACAGATCAACTCCAAATGGATCAGAGACCTCAATATTAACAATACAACCCTAAACACCCATGAAGAAAAAAATAGGAGGAACCCTACATGAGATAGGAATAGGGAATACATTCCTGAGCAACTCTCCAGTAGCCCAGGAAGTGCAACAGTCAGTTAACCAATGGGACCTGATCAGGCTCAAAAGCTTCTGTACAGACAAAAACACCATTCTCAAAGTCAATAGACTGCCTTCAAACTGGGAGATGATTTTCACCAGCTACAACTCAGACAAAGGCCTAATTTCCAGAGCCTACAGAGAACTCAAAAAAATTAATAACAAAAAAGCAAACTGCCCCCTCACAAAATGGGGCACTGATCTCAACAGAGAATTCACAGAGGAGGAAACACAAATGGCCTTTTCTCACCTGAGAAAGTGCTCAACATCCTTAAGCATCAGGGAAATGCAAATCAAAACCACAATGAGATACCACCTTACCCATGTCAGAATGGCAATCATAAAGAAAACCAGCAACAATCGTTGCTGGCGAGGATGTGGGGGAAAAGGAACCCCCATTCACTGCTGGTGGGATTGCAAACTTGTTCAACTGCTATGGAAAGCAGTGTGGAGACTTCTAGACAGAATGGACATAGAACTACCAATGGACCCAGCTATCCCTCTACTAGGCATCTACCCGCAGGATGCCACATCTCGATGTAGAAAATTTTGTACAACTATATTTATAGCAGCTCAATTCATAATAGCCAAGAATTGGAATCAGGAGTCTTCCAGCTTCTGGTTGGAGTCTTCCAGCTTCTGGTTCAAAATGGCTGACTAGCAGACAGGCCATGTCTCTTGGGAAACAGGGGTCAGGGTTTTCAGCAGGGTTCCAGGTCTTGGACGTCAGCTGCAGCCACACGCTGAGCTCTAGACACCTTCAGGCACAGGATCCTCACGACTGGAAGATGCCAACGAGGAACAGCGCTTGCAGGAGGCAGTGAGTCGTCCCGAGCCAGCAGCCCCAGTGCCGGAGTGGCCTCAGCCGTCCTGCTGCCTGTGGCTTTCCAGAGTCCTCTGCCAGGTCCCCTTGGTTTCTTCCCCGTCCCTCCCGCCCCCTGCACCTCCCAGTTTCCCTTCCCTTCCCGGCCCTTGGGGGTCTCTCCCTTTCAACCTTTTTTTCTCTTTCTTTATTTTTATTTTTATTCATTTTTGTTAATCCCACCGTCCACAGGGCTTATCCTCCGAAGTCCCACCCCCCAGCCTCCATGCGGGTTTGCTGAAGAACCAGAGATGACATCCTGGAATTAGAAATTATTTTGTAGCAGAGTTCTGTTTGATTTGACCATAACTGGCCTGGAATTTCTCTGAATGTGCTTTACCCCTCCCAAGAATCGAATTTCCCTAATTAACAATCGAAGAATGTCAGAAAGCCTAACTGATAGGATAAACACAGCTGCACAGATAAGGCCTAAGCATGTCTCAGAAGTTGCTTGTGCTTTGAAGAAATTATCTGGTCATTTTGACTCACATAAAATTTACAGCTTACTACAATATCTCATGTCTATAAATCCTGTTTAATTGCACTCCTGTTTGATACATTCCTCATTGGAAATGTTCCAAGTTTTAGAGATTAAAAACCCCACTTTTTCCTTTGTTAGGGGCTATTCTCCAGAGCCCTGCATTGGGGCGAGATAGCCACTGGCCAGTTCTGTGTGCACAAATAGAGCTTGCTTTGATTTGGCCTACATTGGAGTCTGTGGTCTTTTCTTTGCGTTCGTGGGTTCAACATTATGGAGGCCCTAGCACGAGATAAAACCGCCTGTCCAAATTCTGAAGTCGGACCTTCACTCAGACTCCTCCGGAGCTGAAGGGCAGCCCAGGAGGTGCGCACCTTGAAACTGTCCAGGGCTCAGGGCTTCAGGGTGAACCTTCGGCTTGACGGATGGTCAGAGTGAACAGCCGCACCTAAAAGAGCTCAGCAAGCATCTTTCTAAAGAGGCCTCCGGTAAGTCCTGGGAAGAAATTTCTTTCTATGGCATTTGGTTTTGGTTTTGTTCCCCTGGGCCTGTTTTGGACATTTGGTTCTATTGTTTGGTTCTGTCTTAGACACTTGGTTTTCTGTTAGAGTGAAGTGGTCCTTTCTGTGGCATTTGGTTCTCTCTTAGACACTTGGTTTTCTGTCAGAGTGAAATGGTCCTTTCTGTGACACTTGGTTCTGCCTAAGATATTTGGTTTTCTTTCAGAGTAATGTGGCCCTTTCTGTGACACTTGGTTCTGCCTGAGACACTTGGTTTCTGTCACAGCAAGATAACCCTTTCCCTGACACTTGGTTCTGTCTTGGGCACTTGGTTTCTGTCACAGCGAGGTAAACCTTTCCCTGATGCTTAGTTCTGTCTTTGGCACTTGGTTTTTCATCACAGTAAGGCAACCCTTTGCCTGACACTTGGTTCTGTCTTTGACACTTGGTTTTGGTTTTGTGGGATCCCTCTTAGGGACAGTGAAGTGCCTGACGGGGCACATGAACTCCTGTCCAGGGCATTAGCGAGATGTCGCAGTGTCCACTGGTTTTTTGGCACCTGGTTTTGGACCCCTGTGTTATGTTCTATGTTTTGTTTGTCTCTTCTGCTCTTTGTTGTGAATCTCTCAGACAGTCCTGATCTCCTAGGAAAAGCTTTGATGGAAGTTTGAGATTATATTAGTTCTTGGTTTTGTCTCTGGAGTTTTTAAATAAATTAAAATTTTAAACAGGAATACATGACTTCTAAATGAATGATAAATGAATGTGCATGTATGTGTATATATAAGGCTCATAGCCTTGAGGCTGTAAAATGAACTCTATCAGGAAAACAAGTATTTTAAGAAAAAATTTCATCTCCTCTCTCTGTACTCCTGCTAACAGGCTTATGATTGGTTACAGCTACCCATATTGTGATTCACTCCTCTTAACAGGAGCTTCCTTTTTTGTCTGTCTCAAAACAAAAAACTTTTTAGACAGAAATAAGGAAAAATTCTCTGTCAAGGAGCTAGTCTAATGTCCTAAGAACAGAGTCAGAGAAAAAATTCTGAGTTCATCAGATTGCTATGGAGCTTAATCCAAGATGGCACTTTAAAGAAAAATAGGGGAAAATTCAGATTTAAAGTTTATCTGAAGGAATTATGAATTATTAAATACAGGCAAGGTCCTCAATAAAAAATAGAGAAAATAAGCTCTATATTTGAAAGTGATCTTAGTCCTCTACAGAAAACCATTTTTTAAAATAAACTAAGTTTATAGAAAATGCTTCTAGTTTATAAAAAATATAATACAGCCTCATAATACAATAATAAAAGCAATAAAAACCTAAAATAATTCTGAATAAGTAATAGAATAAGAAATATAAATAGGTAGGACATTAAAAAGGTATAGAATGGGGAGCCATTGGTAGAATGTTGAATATAATATATTATTACTAATGCCAGAAAGATCCAAAGAAAAGAAAGTTACAGATGAGAATCTATGTTAGAAATATTGCCTTGGAAGTTTATCTAAAACTTTGTGTGAAAATAAATAATTCTTAGGAGAATAAATGATAGTAAATAACAATATTCATACCTTTTCTAAGAAAATGTGTTCAAGCTTTAAGAAAAGGTGTTATAATAATACTGTAATATGAAGTCAAGGCAAATTCTTTCAGATAGGGTAGACTTTTGTACATTTATGAAGGGGAAATGAGAAAGTCTACAGAGCAACAAACAAAAGGCATTATTGATAGAACACTGTTCTGGAGATACTAGAGAGTATGTCTTTGAACTGTGGGAGATTTGATTTTTAAAAATGATAAAGGGAAAAATTATAATTCCATAATTAAACAAAATGGTTAACAAATAATAATATTTACTGTGTCTGGTGCTAGGATGGACTTACACGGATCAAAAAATTTGTCCAGTTCCCCCAGAGTCAATATATTGCAGGGCTACTGCTTTGTCCTCTCTACCCCTCCTTCTCCTGTTGGGGGATGCCAGCACACATTACTCTCAGGCTCAGAGCCCACCCATGAGCATAATTCTGATAGCTCAGCATTTCTGGTATTCCCTGCTTTTCTAAACCTGGGAACAGCAAACAAAATATCAGGGTCCTGAGCCCAGAAAAAATAAATTGTAAATTTCTGTAAAGAAAAACTTTATAATAAATATGTCTTAATTGTTAAATCTACATTTTTATCTCTTTTTTTAATATTTATTGTCCATAATGAGTTACATTATTTAGTGGGCAAACCATGCGTTGTTATCCCAAATTCCCCACTTCCCCCCCACCCCATCCCTGATCAGTTGTATATCCTCCTTCATGGGCTGTCTGTATTAGTCCTTTTGGCAAGGGATCCTGTATATCTTAGTACTCATCCCGGTCTTCCTGGCCCAAGTGTGTTGTTACTGATGGGTGCTATGCCTCCGGACCGTCTCCCCCACCACAGCTCTCACAATCTTTCCGCCCCCTCTTCCGCTCAGTTCCCTGAGTCGTGGTGGGTGAGTAATAAGGCTGTTTTAATGTTGCGAGCTTAGAGGTCCTTGTGTCGAAAATCCCTGGTTTCTGTCTCAGTGGCCTGTCCTGTGTTGATTGAATGACTGTGGTTATAGGTCCCTTGTTCATCATTCATTGTCTGATGAGTTCCCTATGGATCCTCCCTGATATGACTGTGGTGGCTCCTCTCTTGTCAGGATGTCATCCATCGGCCTACAGTTGGTTGGTAAGGATAGATGGGCCACAGCTCTCTCGTTGTATCCTGAAAAACACAAACACATTTGGCTTATCCTGAATTGGTTGAATGGCTGTGGGTATGGGTCCCTTGTTCATCCCGTCCTTCTCTGCAGGGTTCCATATGGATCCTCCACAATATGACTGTGGTGGCTCATCTCTTGCCATAGTCTCAACTTTTGGCCTGCTGTCGGGTGGTAGGGTTATATGGGCCACAGCTCATTCGCTATATCCTGAAAAATAAAAATACAATCTCCATTGGAGAGTTAGAACAATATAGGTTAACAAATATAGACCATTCTGGATTACCTAGTTTCTATTTTTAGTAGCCTCCCTGTCAGACATTCGCATAGTGCATCTTTTCTTGGGAGCCCAAGAG
>PVHP010051313.1:0-11513 GCA_004024765.1 Zapus hudsonius | reverse complement strand
TAAAATTAGGAATAAATTTTAGTATTACTTTCCTTCTCTTGCTTCTTATTTTAACTGAGTTATAAGAAAGGACTTGATTAAATAAAGTGGAAGGCATCATGTTGTAATTTAAAGCATTTTGGAGTTCAGTTTTCCTCGTGTATATTTCTCTTTATTATATTAGATTTCCACTCCCCCAACTAGATGTTTAGCATGAGTAACTATGCACAAGTTTCATCTAATGTACACAGATGGGACCCTGTCCAATAGCATGCTGGGACTTAGCTAATGCCCCACATAAATAGTGTAAAATATTTTATTTAACCCTTCAGATCTGAGCAGTTTCAACTACCAGCCCTTCCAAGAAAAATAAATAACATTTCATTCACATTTAATTGATAGCAAAAAGAGTACGTTCTGGTTCGTGATAAGTTAGTTCATTGGAGAAAGCACTACAGTTTTAATATGTACTGTTTTCAGAAGCTCATGCCTTGATTGTCCCCCCCCCCCAAGATGATGCTACTATTTTCAGAGGTTCTACAAACTTAGGAAATGGAGTCCAGCTGCAGGAAGTGGGTCACTGAGGAGTGTATTGTCCTGGCCATCCCTGTCTTGTGTTTTGTTTTCTGGTCAGCCATGTATTGCTGAGCTGTCTTCCACCACACACTCCTAACACCAAGATGTGGTGGAAGACAGCCAAGTGCATAAGACAAGGCAACCATGAACTTGGGCCTCTGAAACTGTAAGCCATAATAAATTCTTTCCGGCCTTAATTTATTTCTATCAGGTATTTGGGTCACAGAACTGAAAAGCCTACTATGACAAAAGATCCTGATTACCGTTATTGCAGATGAAAAGAGGTCTTGCTTGTGCGTTATATAATTGCTTCCACGGAGATCAAAAAGAGTTTAGATTTCTCCTGTGAATTTTATAGGACCTAGATGAAGAAAGATATCCCAAGTCACCTTTGTGGATAAGTGGTTGAGTTGAGATAATCGGAGGCTTGGGTACACTATTAAAGAATTTCCTGGCTGGAGAAATGGCTCAGCGGTTAAGGCACTTGTCTCCAGTGCCTAAGGCCTTGGGTTCAATTCCCCAGTTCCCACATAAGCCAGACCCACAAGGTGGTGGCCCTGATGTTCTCTCTCTCTCTCTCTCTCTCTCTCTCTCTCTCTCTCTCTCTCTGTATCTCCCTGCTTGAAAATGTATAAATAAAATATTTTAAAAAAAAGAATTTCCTCATGGCCGATGGGTGAAGACTCGGTGGTGGCTCTCAGAGGGGGTCATCTGGAGTGAAAAACAGGGCTTCAAAGTCAGCCTGAACCAAGGTGGCATCGTGACCTAACTACTTCCTCAGAGGAAGTGGCTTGAGGCAGTAACTTTTCAGGAGTGTTTGGGAACGTTAATGTTCATTTTTATAGAGTTAAATGAGATTCTGTCAGAACATTTGAGAAGCTATCCCTCACCAAATTCAGTTATCTATCTTTTCTCTACCTCAGTTCCTATACAGTGTGATTATTGACCTTGGATATATGTTGTAAGTGCCTGGATGGTTCTTGATGTCCCAACAGGTCCAAGATCAATAAAATCCAATGAATAATTGAAACATAATGAAGTTAATTTAATTGCCCCCCATCAAAAGGCACATAAGTGAGCTTTAAATGTTAACTATCCACTCCACAGTATGTCATTTGTACATAGAAAGGTCGTGGTGTAGGAGGAGGGGCCTTGTAACAATACACTATGTTTTCACAGCTCTTTAACATTATCTTTTACTGAGATCTTTATAGATACAGATATTGCTGATTTTATTGCCTTGGCAACTCAGTAATTTTTTTTTCAGCTTCCAAAAGATTACACCACTTGCAAAAGTTCACCAACTTTCCAAGTGGCAGAATCAAGACTTTCCCAGGTCTTCAAACTTGGTACTAAAGGACGACAGAAGACACACTGTTATGTTTCAGGACACATTACTTCCTTCAAAATTGGATATGTGGCAGGGCCTGGGTGAGGGATGGTTAAGCTGCCAGCCATACCAATAAGCAGCTGTTTTCAGAAATCTGCAAGAGGGTCATTAGGGGTGTATCAGTTTCTTTCTCCTTGCTATGAACTGACCAGAAGCAACTTTAAGGGAAGGGAAGGATTTATTTTGAGCTTACAGTTTCAGCGGTAAAGTCCATCATGGCAGGGGAGGTAAGGCAGGAGGGGGAGCCCAGCTGGTCACAGTGTGTTCACAATCAGAAGGCACAAACAGCAAGTGGAGACTGGTCACAAAACCTCAACTCTAATCCCCCCCCCCCCCCCCCAGTGACAACACTTCCTCCAGCAAGACTTTACTTCCTAAAGGTTCCACAACCTTCCCAAACAACCCCACTGACTGGGGACCAGGTGTTCAAACCCACGAGCTTCTAGAAGACATTTCACTCAAGCCTCAACAAAGAGTGACTGAGTTCCTTGGAGCCCAGGTGGGTGATTTGTTCTTGAACCAATGGCTTTCAAGGTCAACTAAGACCACCAAACTAGAAAAGTACAGTTTTACTTCATTAAGGAAGACATAAAATCAAAAGCAAAATGAAACGCCCACCCTATGCTACAAATATGAAAATGACAGAATGCACCATCAGAAGAAGGAAGAAATCTTGTGAAAGAAATCTGATTTAATCTACAACTTCCTTCCTGTGTTCTCTCTCTCTCTCCTCTCTTTCTCTCTCTTTCTCTCTCCCTCTCTCTCTCATCTTATCTCCTCTCATCTCTGAGACCCAGAGGTAACCCCCTTACCCCAATTCTTCCTGGGAAAGGCCCCTGGGTAGCAGTGAAAACCAACTGGGTGTTTCTTGGACTCTCTGAGATCTGTGATTCCTAGAAATATGAAGTATTTAAAATTTTTGAGCACACCCTGACATCAGGCAGCGTACAACAAAGGAAAGTGGGCCACCAAAGTGTTGAAATGTGCCCACTGAAATCAGAAGGGACCCACCTCGCCTCCTCCCAGAGGAAGTGCAGGCAGCTGAACTGCCTTGGAAAACAGAGCTGAGAACTGCCCTTGCACTTGACAGCCACTCAGGGATCCTTGTGAGAAAGCCTTGGCGGCCCTCCGTGGAGGGAGGGAGGAGGCTGTGTTGCTTGGCCAGCGGCTAAAGCTGGAAGCTTCCTGTTCCTGGAGATCCTGTTACCCTCTGTATTTAATGCTCTGCAATCACATTTGTGCATGAATCATTTCCCCACCCTCCTGTTCACACCCCTCCACATACACTTAAACCTCCCCCAAGCTTCCCAGAAACTCCCCACCCAGCCCAGTTGTTTGGCTGGGGCAATGATGGTCTTTTGATTTTGGAAGTGGGACACAGGGAGGGGACCCGGAGTCATGGAGAGCTGTGGGGACTGTTTGCATTCTTCAGACTGTGAGGTGCCCACTCAGCAGAGGTGCCATGAACGGATGCTTCTTCTGCCTTGTCACAGTGGCATCTTAACAAGACCCCAGGTGACTTGCAGAGTCTGAAAGTGTTGCTGCCTGACACTTTGGGTTTGAAAACCCTGTGGACATTAATCTCTGCCTAGAGCTGAAGTGTAACTGATAATCTCCCGAAACGTAAATGTTCCTGTATGGCTATAGAGTGAGCAAGCGTGTAAGATGGAGACGGAGCCTTCAATTCAGGGAGTAATCATGAAGACACACTTGCTTTCCCTGGGAGAGATACCAGAGCAATGACAGACGGGTCAGTTTCTCTTCCTTTGGCTTGTTGATTTCTTGCACTGGTTGGCTACCCTCCTAGGTGCCAGAGAGGACATAAAGTAGCAACTGACAAATGATGAAGAGAAGAAGGATTCATGAGACAGACAGGTTCTCGGATGCCAGGGAAGGAGTGGAAACTTCAGTGAACAGATCCTACTAGAGCCTCTGTTTGGATGCCTGGGGTTAGCAAGTACCATAAACCCATGGTCCTCAGAGGGCAGATTGATGGAAGCCTTGTGGGGCCAAAAAGTGAGGAAGAGGCAGGAATCATTCATTCAACTTTAATGGCCAACTTTTGTGTTCCAAGCATTGGCTACTAGGATGACCACACATCGATCTGTCCCTAAGTACTGCCCAGTCAATACGTTCTAGCATGGGTTTCATGAGGACTTCAGGAACCCCTAAAATTATGAGCATGAGTTTGCACTTAGGCCGATTTTTCAGAGGCAAGAGTTCATAACTTTCATCAGCCCCTCAAAGTATTGTGCCTCCAGTTAGAATCCAACAACTGAGGTCAAAGCAACATTTACGGAGGCTCAAACTCATACGATATGTATTATGTCCACCAGAAACCAATAAAAAGGGTAAACTAGACAAGACATAAGTGATGCCTACCTACAAAGTTCATTTTTCAAAAAATAACAAATGAATCCTATTCACTGCTGGTGGGGATATAAACTGGTGCAGCCATCATGGAAATCGGTACAGAGGTTCCTCAAAGAAATAAAAATAAAACTTTCATATGAGCTGCACCTAGATCCATACTAAGAGAAACTCAGCCAGCAAACCAGAGAGATGCCTCCATTTCCTTGTTTATTGTGGTATTAGGCACAGTGGCCAGGCTATGTCCTCAACCCAAGTGCCTATCAGTGGGTGAACAGACAAAGAATATGTAACATATACACAATGGAATTTTATTAAGCCATTAAAAATGAAATCATATCATGTGCAGGGAAACTGGATGGGCAAGAGGTTATCATATATTTTATTTAATTTATTTCAGAGACAGAAAGAGGCAGAGAGAGAGAATGGGTGCACCAGGGCCTCCTGCCACTGCAAACAAGCTCCAGATGCAATGCTCTGTTTTATGCATCTGGCTCTTCGTGGGAATGGAACCCCGGCCATCAGGCATTGTAAGCAAGCACCTTAACTGCTGAGCCATCTCTCCAGCCCCCATAATTTTAAATGAGCTAAAAGAGATACGGAAAAGCATGTATCACATGTGGAAATGAAAATAAAAAGTGACCTGAATGTAGAAGAAGGACTATCAGGGATGGAGGAGGGGAGGATGAAGAAGAAGTGATCATAGAAGAAAAAGGAGAGTCAATTCATGCTCATGTATTTATGAAATGTCACAGTGAGGTCAGTTAATTTGGACAGTTGGTTAATACGTGTTAATAACTAAAGCATTTACAAAGAAAGTTCCCTAATGGAGAGATCCATCGACCCTCCCACTGTTGAACTGGTCCACAGGATGATGGGGTCCCACTAAGCTGCCCTGCAGTCTTAGAGCTCCTTCTGTGAGGAAACTTCACTGCTCTTGTTTATTGTCCCAAGAGCCATCCCTCCTTCAGGACTCTCCATGGGCCTTCCTTCAGTTCTCTTGCCCTCACAAGGCTCTTCATCTCTGTAGCTGGATGAACATGTGGCTCTTTGTAATATGTTAGGACGTTCTTTCAGGGCTGGAGAAATGGCTCAGAGGTTAAAGGAGCTTTCTTGTAAAACCAGAAAGTCTGGGTTCGAGTCCCCTGTACCCATGTGAAGACACAGGCACAAAGGGTGTCTGGAGTTTGTTTAAAGTGGCAGGAGGCCCTGGTGGCATCCATTCTCTCTCTCTCTCTCTCTCTCTCTCTCTCTCTCTCTCTCTCTCTCTCTCTCAAGTTTTAGAGCAGGGACTATTAGAGAGTGTCAGAATAGCAAGGGACTCAGTGTGATCCTGTGGTGTTGTGATTTGATTTTTCATTTGTGGGGGTTCTGGCCCCCTGTAGGGGAGGGGAGGGCTCCTTCTGACATGAACAGAAAATAGAGAAAGGCCCAAATACAAACCAAAGGGAGTGAAGTGGTAACAACTTGGAAATCCTACGCCATGATTACAGTCTCCATTTTACTTTGCTTCTAACTTGAACCATTTCCTTTGCAAATTGTCTGGCAAGGAGACGTTTCAGGGCCGTTTAAGGAGAAGGAAAAGAAGAGAAGTTGGAAAACAGTGTAGTTTTAAAGAGGCGGAAATGGTCAACGAAGGAACGAAGGATCCCCAGGTAAGATAAGAGCTTGCTAATAAACCAAGACAACTAGAAACTTCTGCAGACATCACGGGCTCTTCTCTGTGCGTGCATGGCTCCCAGCTCCGTCTGCACACATCTATCAGGTCTATCAAGAATGTTATAATGATACTCCATCACTCATGGTTCTCATTTTAACCACTGTAATAAGCAAAACATACAGAGCACATTGCTGGCCCTACAGACTATAATTTTCTCTGAGGAGAAATACTGCAAAAAGGGAAAAAAGAGAAAGAGAGAGAGAGAGGGAGAGAAGAAAACATGATATTTTGTTCAGTTCCTAAAAAAAGCATTTCCCCCCTTTCTCTACTGCCCTTTCCTTTCATTAAACTGTCCTTAAGTGCTTTTAGAGAAAACTAAGTAGACCACAATTCTGGGCTGCTGACTGAATAATTATAAGCCTCGGAGGCTTCTGGGATGGCCAGCGAGAGGCCCAGGTCCCTTTCCTGAAATCCAGAGACCCATGGGGATGGTGCCAGTTGTGTTCCTCACGTTGAAATGATTTCTCATTTTGAAGGAAATCAGGGGCATTCTTATCCTTAGTGGTCCTTGGAGAACTTGGGTCACTGCCAGGCTTTATTGGAAAATTGCAACAAAGGAATTAGAGATAGTGAGCCCTTAGATTTGGGGGTTACATGAGAGGCATATCGAAACCGGATTATTTCCAGATCAGCTCCGCAACATGAGCTGAAATACAGTCCCTGCTTTTAGAATATTCATGCTTCCTTTGACGCACGCTCTTCTGGTTAACTATCGCTAGCTTCCCTGTGTGTGTGCTTGCAAGGAGGCTGCTGTTAATGTGACAGAATGGGAAAAAGTTACCACAGAGGCATAGGTGAGTCCTCAGCCACTAGGAAGTTCAATTTCACTGGCCAAGCATCTGTCTGTGGGGTTTGGAAATGGCTGGGCACACGAAGGGATGCCACAGAAGAGACCATCGAGCCCACTGGGAAACAGGCTAGAAATGATATAGTCTCGAGTCTAAAAGGGTCATTGCAAAAAGCTGAAGAACAAATGGATGGGAAACTGAAGTCTTTCCATGGTGTTCATGCCTGAGCTTCCAGCAGACATGCTGGAGGCATGAAGAAGGATCCAGGCTGGGGAAGTCAGGCACACCTGGCTTCGGATCCTAATTTAGCACCTGGTTTATTGTGATCTGAACAAATTAGATACCCTCTTTTGGCATCTGAAAGCCTGCTTCTTATTCTGAGATTCAGACATTCTCTAGGTTCTAGCTGTTATGGGGAAGGGGGATATGGCGGATTTTTGTTCATTTTATAAGTACAGCATTCGCCATCCTCAGCGCAGTAGGCAGTGCGCCGGTCTCAAGAGCTTGAAGCAGGTGTACACGTTTCATTCTCCATCATCCTGCCCTCCCAGCACCTGCCAGTCAGTACCCATGCATTCCAGCATGGCACCCTGGCAGTACATAATGTACATTCTTCACATTTCAGGGGGAAAAGATCTATTTAGGCAGGAGGTAAATGTTAGGAATATAAAGGGACACACGATATCATATCATATCAATGCTGATGGCATTAAGACCACAGATGTTAACATCAGGGCAGAAACCTCTAAATAAGGTAAAATCATGGGCACAGTCTCGGGCAGAGAGCCACCATTAAATTAGACATTGCTCTCCTCTCAGCCCCCTTCATCACCACCTCCGTGTGTGTGTGTGTGTGTGTGTGTGTGTGTGTGTGTGTGTGTGTGTGTGTGTGGTTTTTCAAGACAGGGTCTTACTCTAGCCCAGGCTGACCTGAAATTCACTATGTTGTCTCAGGCTGGCCTCAAACTCATGACAATCCTCCTACTTCTGCCTCCAGAGTGTTGGGATCCAACAGGCATACGCCACCATACCTGGCTAGACGTCCATTTTAAATGCAGTTCTAATGGAATGAGCTGTCCCAGGGCAGACATTCTCTTCTCTCTCACTCCCCTCCTGAACTTTGAAACACGAAGCAGTTGACTGCTCAGAAGCCTTGCTGGAATCCTCCACTTCCCACCTCCCTGGCCCAGTGTGAGTTTGGTACCCTGTCCCTGGGCGGACACTGGCACTGGGAGGCAGGCATCTATCCTCGGTGCAAATAGATGGTTTGTTCATCTCTGCATCTTAGTTTCTCCTGCACCACGTAGAGTTCACTGACCAAGTTAGCACCCTTTCCAGGAGCAGATGCTTCACCATCACGAATGCTACTTCCAAGCCCCTGGGCCTCTCTCTTCTTGCTCTTTTCAAGAAGCACTTACCCCCTCCCCAAGTCTCCCACTTTATAAATGTCAGCCTGGCTTCTTCTCTCACAAAAAATTCCATGAACGAAGGATTGACACCATGTGTTATCTCCTTGGTGGGGTCCCCATGCAAATGGTAGAAGGATTCTTTCCATGTATCATGGCAGAGGCATGGAGTTGTGCTGTTTGTAGTCCCTCAACAAACTGTGCAGGAGCAAGAACGGGGCCAGCGCGCATTACACAGAATGGGGGGGGGGTCTCCATAAATACTTATTGGATGCATAAAAAAACAATAATCCTACTTTTCTTTCTCCCTTTTGCATTGATGATGTCTGGAGGTGACGAACAACAGTTAAAGGAGTCCATAATTCACCAAACACCTTTCTTTGCCAACTTTCTATTGATTGTAACCTGAGTTCATCCCAGATGGAGATATTGGTGAAGAATGTCCCTTTGGTATTGCCTTCCTGTGCCTTCCCATCATTCTTTTCCACAGACCCTCCTGAGTTGTGGAGGGTCCCCTCATAAAGCCTGGTGTTCTGTAGCAGATTCCTCCAACTTGGAATATTCCCTTCCCTTCTGAAGGGAGGAAGAAGGCTCTGGGGATTCTGAAAGTCATGTCTGGGAGACCCAAAACGTCACACAACATCTCAAGGTTACAGGAATGATTAAGGACAGACTTTGACCAATGTTAATTAAGAATTGAAACTTTCCTTCCTAGGGCGATAAAGGAACCTCGGGAGACTCAGGAAGTCAACAGATGTGAGAAAAAAGTTGCAAGACCCCTCCCTAAGGCTATAAGGCAAAAACAACTGCTTGGGGAGAGACTCTGATCGAGCTGCCTACAAGTCATGTAGAGTGCTCAAGACTTTCCATCCAGCCAAGCTGCCTGCAGGTTGGGCATTGTGCTCCAGAGATGCAGCTTCCATGAGTTGTCACCTTGTCCTGGGGTGAGCTGTTGAGTCAATGAGGCTATGGGGAGATGCACTTCTCAATGGCACGGCTGCTTTGTGGTCTCCATTGTTCCTATAAGCAGCCCCTCACCCTGCGCTGCAAGTAACCCAATAACTCATTGGTTTACTCAAACTGGTTTGGGTGTTATCATCCTTTGGTCTAGCATCTGTGCCCTATGAGGACAGACACGTATGTTCATGTCACCACAGGGGAAAAGTTCTTGTGACACCTGCATAGGATTATTCCTGCTAGCCTGCCAGCATGAGTTGATCTTTCTTTACATGTCTTGGGGCCAAATCGGGCTAGAACAGAATCAGTTACATCTCTCTTCTGGATGACATGTTTGCTTTTAATAGGAATCTATTGATGATCCTGGGCTTGAGTTCTGGAGGGTGCTAGGAGCTCCTCTTCAGAGAGAGTATTTTAGGGTGCTTTATGTCTCCTTTTGAAATTAATGCTTCAACTTACATGCCTAGAAACACTGAGCTCTGCTGAGCTACCAATAATCTTTCAGAAATAGCTATATGATGATTAGCTGATGTCATAAGGCAATTTAAGAGATAGTGTACAGCCATTAGGATAACACTGCCCATGCCCCCTATATTTTTGTTACATGTGTACGTGTACTTGTGTGTGTTCACATGTGTGTGGTACATGTGTGCACATATGGGTGGAACCCAGGGGTTCTTCTCAGTTGTTCTCAACCTTATTTATTGAGATAGGTTTTCTCACTGAACCCAGTGCTCACTGAATGGGCTAGTCGAGCTAGCCCACCTGCCCCAGGGATCTGCCTATCTCTGTCTACCAAGCAGTGGAACTAGGTGTGCAGGCTGCCATGTCCAACATTTACGTGGAGATCTGAACTTGAGTCTTCACACGGGTGCATCAAGCCCATCACCCACTGAGCCATTGCCTCAGCATCCCATGGTACAGTTTCATGCCCTCCATGGTTCTGTTTAATAACATTGACTCCTTTCTTTGAGAGAGAACATAAGGATTGTGGTAGGAGATTCTAGCTGGTAAAATGTACAAAGTAGTATCTGTCCTTCCCTTCTGGTTGTGAGGACTAAATTCAGTGAAAAAATTTAAGGTATCTGTCTCAGTAACTAGTGCTGTCTACATCTGACAATGCTAACAAGGTCATTCTGTTGGCAATGGTAAGAAAGTCAATTTATTGACAATGGTAAGAAAGCAAATGCTGTTGAAACCTTACTGCATGCCAACCTCCGTATCAAGAACTTTGTGTGCTATTTAACCCTCCCGGGGATAAGTATTATTAAGCATTATTAAGAATTCCACCATTGTTTCTTCTTAATACCAGGACCCCTTTGATGAGTAGACAGACAACTGTCACCACCATGTTTCCTATTCTGCTAATGAGGATGTGGACACCTGTAATGATAACTACTTTTTGAGAGCTGCACAGTGGCTCATGTGTTCATGTCTCTTCAATCTAAACCCCAGGCACCTCTCTTGATATGAATCTAGGTGTCTTCTGCTCCAGGACTAGCACTTGTTCACAACTGGGCTAGCAACTGTTATAGCCATCAAAAGCATCTGTCACCACACAATGGGTGAGGACCTGGCAGGTCCTGTAACAGCCTGTGGTTTCTGCCTGGTATGCCCAGAGCATCTGCTAGTCCTTCCTAATTGAATGAACTTGCCAGCAAACTTCGCCAGTGGTGGTAACAAGTAGACTTGTTAGAAGGTTTTCCTCCCCAGGGAGTTTTTCATAAGATGATGAGCCATGTTTTAGGCACGCTAGAGGACTGGGTAAAGACATGGGGCTCTTCTTGAGTGGAAAAATCTCTCCTGAGCAGGTGCATGTTCTTTTACACGTCTGGGAAAGGATCACCCACAGGGTGGTGTGCTCTGGAATGGTTGGGAAGCAGCCATATGCTTCTATTTCAGTATGGATCACTCTCTTGGGTAAGTGTCACTGCAATGTTGTTTCAGCCTTGTGTGGTCTCTAGATTCTGAACACAGCAGCTCAGAGTTCTTTGCCTGGTTTTGATCATGTGAGTTGAACAAGAATCATGGAAGGTGGAGAAGGCATAATCCAATAGTGAACTTTCCTTAGTGGTCAGAGTCAAGTGTTTTTCTCAAGTTCACAAAGCTGGTTAGTTGTAGAGACAGTCTCTGAACTTGGAGAAGTAGCATGCCAGAGCAGAAGAAGCCAGAAGTGCTGAAGAATACCAAGGTCTCAGTTATGATTTCTCTAGAAAACAAAGCATTAGAGCTGGAGAGGTGGCTCAGCAATTAAGGCATTTGCCTGCAAACCCTAGTGACCTGGGTTTGATCTCCCAGCACCCACATAAACCAGATACACAGTGGCA
>PVHP010051312.1:0-11489 GCA_004024765.1 Zapus hudsonius | reverse complement strand
AAATTTTTCATTATCACATTAATTATCAATATCAAGTTCATGTGCTGTTCAATAACATTGTTATTACCATTACTATTAAATCATTTCTGAAATGTATGTAATTAAGACATGAAAATAAATCACAACATATACGCAAGTGAAATAATAATGATATTATTTTCCAATGGCATGATGGCCAGAAAGTCAAGTCACTCAAAAAACCCAAATAGTTATTAGAACAGAGAACTGGAATAAGTTACAGAACAATACAATGAAAACTCAGCAAGATCCCAGCACTCTAACAACAGTCGATTAGAAATACAGTTTTATAAAAGTATGTTTGCTGAGGAGATGGCTCATCATCTAAAAATGCTTACTTATAAGCTGGGGAAATGTCTCAGTGGTTAGAGATGCATGCTTATAAAGTCTGCCATCCTTAATTTGAGTCTCCAGTACCCATATAAAGTCAGATACATAAAGTTGCACATGGATCTGGAGTTTATTTGCAGTGGCAAGAGGCCCTGGCATGCCCTTTCTCTCTCTCTCTTCTCTCAAATAATTTAAAAAGGGGGGTGGAAGCATACTTGCAAACCTGCTGGAACTGGGTTCAATTTCCCAGTGCCCATGTAAGCCACTCATGGGCCAAACTCACTTGCAATGACAAGAGACCCTGTCTCATAGAAGGTGGAGTAAGGACAACTCCTCTGACTCTCTCTCTCTCTCTAAATAAAAATCTAAAATCCCATTAAAAATTGTATATGTAGGTAGAATATGGAAAACTTTTCATAAAAATCTTCACTGCAGAACATAAAAGGCAATTTAGGTGGAGATATAATATTCTTGATAAGTTATAAAGATATCAAATCTCTTTAATTTAATTCCAAGAAGAATTACTTTAGATATTGACTTTAAAAATTCTAAAGCTCATCTAGACAGATGAGTAAATAAGATTTTAAACATTTTTGTTTAACAAACCTTTCAAAGACTGGAAACCATAAGACAAAAATAAAAGGAACCTTTTGACGTACAGAGTAATAAAATACTGCTTACTTTCTGCTTTTTGAGATAACCTCCACACTTAAAATTCTTCAGTATACAGACGGCTCCTGAGGTTGCCAATGTGTCTTGGGTGGCAGTGATGTGCTCGTGTCTAACTTTTTAAAACTGCATTAGAGCAGCTCCTCAACCACTTCCATGGCCACTCTGATGCCAGGGATTTACTAGTGTCTCTTTCATACACTTTTTCAAACTCAACCAAGAAAAGGGATGGACTGAAGAAGACACTTCCTTCAGGTCTCTCATACTATCTTTAAGGTTCTTTTGTTGTCAGTATAAATTTTTTTATTTTGCAAGTAACTCACCATGTCCCAAGCTCTTGTTGAACTTTTCATGTACTGTAGAAAAAGACTGAAGAGTTCCATCTTGACCTGTTGACATATACAGAAAATTCCTAATTAAACTGCACTGCAACAGTAGACGACATGAATCACAGATGTTAGGAAGTTAGGTTCTCTGACAAGCTTAATGATACAGTGTGTGACACTTTAATACGAGACATTTCAATCTAGAACATTCATCATTCTCTGCTTCCTTACTGTGCACTGAAAGCCTCGAGCTCCTACTGGCATGCCTTCCTCACCAGAAAGGCCTATAAATTTAAACTGCTACTCTGCAAACAACTTTACTGTAACCTGAAAGCAAGCAAGAGGCCAGCTCATCCAACAAATCATCCTCTGATCAGCACCCAGAACAGGAAATCACCCTGGAGACTATGAATGATAAACTCTGAAACTCCTATTGGGAAAAGATGCTGAAAAAGAAGTAATTCACACTTTGACCATGGCAGATGGAATAGTGCAGTTTGTTAAAGACTTTGTCATAAAGAGCAACCTTACATTTCACTAACAGTGGGATGCACTTCTCTTTGTACCAGTATCTCAGACTGAAGATATTGAGTTTAACAGAGAAATGAAAGAGATAGTGCTCTCATTTAAATAAATTTTTAAAACTTTTTAAAAGAAAAGAAATTTTAATCTAAAATGTTTACAACTATCAAATGAGTACTAAGTGTCCACCTCTCAACACTTAGGAAAATAATAATGTGAAAAACAAAACTCACTTGTGCCAGGCGTGGTGGTGCTCGCCTTTAGTCCCAGCACTCAGGAGGCAGAGGTAGGAGGATCACCATGAGTTAAGGCCACCCTGAGACTACATATTGAATTCCATGTCAGCCTGGGCTAGAGTGAGACCCTACCTCAAAAAAACAAAAGAAAAAAAGAAACAACAGCAACAACAAAACCCAAAACTCACTTGCACTTAAAATCTGTTGCCCATTTTGTCCATAATATCTGATGCTGGTAAGAGAAGCACTATGCCCCATTCTGAATCGCAGCAAGCGTCCTTCACCCGCAGGACCATCAAATATCCAAATCTGCCAAGAGATAAATGGTAATTTTTTCCTCACAATGTGCTATTTTATCTGCAAGTAGTCAGGTCACCTTCTAAACATATTATCTGGCATTGCCATGCCATTACTGGCCCAGTAGGGGTCAGGGAAAAATAAAACTCAAGTCTATTTCACTTCCTTGTAGTCATGTCTCCTGCTGTTTTTGTTTGCCTACGAATTCAATCCCACATTCCTTTAGTCTTAGAAGTCAGAACAGGACTATAAAAGTCAGACATGCTGAGAATATGATAAGAATAGTCATAATACCCTGAGAGCATTGTCGGCGCCATTTGTAACAAGAAGTGGTTCTCTGTGGAGAAATGTGAGCCCGGCAATGGCTGTGGAATGTGCATTTCTCATTTGATTGATTAACTTTTTGTCTTCCAGATCCCAGAGTCCAATATGGCCACATGGACTTCCAGCTGCCATTACTGGATGGCCATCTGTTATAAAAATAAAAGCATTAGAAAAAAACCGTATGTCTCCCCAAGACAATTCTCTTTCAATAATCTTCCCATTTTCCTGTGCTTCGCTTTATTTTAGTATTTTAAGAAACAGTTTCATGACTTTAAAAGTGAAGCATCTTAGATGTTTTTAACTCTGGTGATTAAATAAGTTGAAGGTACCTGTGCGAAATGAAATGGAAGTGATTGGTCCCCAGTCCTGACGAAACTTCATTAATGTTTCATCAAACTTAATGTTGTGAATGACAACCTGACCTGACACAAGACCAACAGCAACAACATCCACAGCTGGAGCCTGGAAATTAAATTACTCAGCATTAATAATGCAAATTATGAAAAAGTGAAATGCCTTCTTAAAGCTACACAAACACAACACAGTAGTTTTAATTTTGGCATTTTCTAACTGATATTAACATGGATGTATTCAAGAATGATTTTTCCAAATTATTTTCCAGCTTCCCTTTTGCTGGCCAAGGTTATCTTCTGAGCCTCTCTCTAAAGCAAAGCTGAAGTGGTAAGACAACAGCTATAAGGACAAGGAAGCTAATGTGAAACCATTAGTAGAAGAGGCAGAAAAAAGTCCTAAAACATGTAGTAGCTTGGTATTAACATGGCAGCATAAATGCCCAATTCAATTATCAAAGGAAAATAAGAAAACCCTGTAAAACATGCTGAGAAGAGAGAGAAAAATAAAGCTTTACAATTAGTTTGTTTCAGTGCTAATACTTTAGGATTAAAATGGTCTTATAATTACAATGGCCTGACATACAGGCTCTATTTTACCACAGATGAGTATCTAATATCATTATAGAATAAAATCAGGTCAAACATTTCTTTACTATGTCATTGTCTACAATGTCAGAGTAGAAGCTATAAATATTAAAACAAATAGCAACCCTTGCCTTCAAAGTAATCACTTAATCAAACCAGGCGTGGTGGTGCACGCCTTTGATCCCAGCAGACGTAGGAGGACAGCTCTGAGTTCAAGGCCAGCCTGGGACTACAGAATGAGTTCCAGGTCAGTTTAGGCTAGAGTGACATCCTACCTTGAAACAAACAAACAAGCAAGCAAAATACTTGAAATCAAAATTCAAGAACATATCAAGATTATTCACCATAATCAAGAAGGCTTCATTCCAAAGATGCAGAGATGGTGAATCACAAGTAATTCAATAAATGCAATTATTCCAGTAAGTGGACTCAGACAGTCATTAAAAAAAAAAAAAAAAAAAGCACATCCTGGAGAGGTTAGGGATACAAAGAACACATCTCAGCATAATAAAGGCTATATACAACAAACCTATAGCCAATATCATGCTAAAGGGAGAAAAACTCCAAAACTCCAAGCATTAACACTTGATTAGGAACAAGGAAAGGATGTCCATCAGTGTGGTGCCTAAAGTCCAGTAAAGAAAGAGGATAATAAGGGATACAAACACAAAAGGATGAGGTGAAAATGTCCTTATTTGCAGATAGTACGAGACTCGAAAGACTACCAGAAAATTTTCAATGGCAGGATACAAAAATCAACATAAAAGCAATCAGTAGCTTTTCTATATACCCATGACAACAAACTTAATGAGAAAGAAATCAGAAATCAGGGAAACAATTTTATTCATAATAGCCTCAAAAAACAAACAAAAAATCAAAAGCCAAAAAGGTACCTTGGAATAAACCCAACCAAGAAAGTAAATGATCTCTATTCTCTATGAAAATTTTTAAATGAAGAAATTAAGGAAGACACTAGAAGATGAAACACCTATATTAATGAATCACAAGAATTAATATAGTGGAAATGGCTATCTCACCAAACAATGCACAGATTCAATGCAATCCCAAACAAGATTCCAGTATTCTCCTTTTCAGAAACAAAAAGACCAATTCTAAAATATATTATGGAAACACAAAAGATACAGGGGGCCAAAGCAAAATGTGTAAAATAAAATAACAATGCTGGAGATACCACCATAACTGATTTCAAGTTCTACTACAATGCCATAGTAATACAAATGGTATGGTACTAGCACTAAAACAGAAAATGTACACCAATGAAGTCGAATAGAGGACCCAAATAAGTCCACCCAACCATAGCCACTTAATTTTGACAAAGATACCAAAAATACAAACTGGAGAAAAGATAGCATTTTCAACAAATGGTGCTGGAAAAACTGATTATCTATAGGCAAAATGAAGCTTATCATTCACTCTGTACCAAAATCAGTTCCAAATGGATCAAAGATCTCAATACATGAATCTCTGAAACTGCTAAAGGTAAAGACAGGGAGTATGAGACGCAGGAACAGTTAAGGATCTTTTGTACAAGACACCAGGTCCTCAGAAAATAAAGCCAAGAATAACAATAAACACTCACAAATGGGATCTTATGAAAGGTTTTATACTGTAAAGAAAAATGTCTATCAAGTGAACAGGCAGCCTACAGAATGGAAGAAAATACTTGTCAGCTATACATCTGAGAGAGGATTAATATTTAGACTATGCAAAGAACTAAACAAAAGAAAACAAAAACAAACATACAACAACAACAAAAAAAACTGTCATGGTTTGATCCAGGTGTCCTTCACAAACAAATGAGTTCTGAATGCTTGATCCTCAGTTGATGGCAGTTTGGGTTTTACAACCTCGCTAGAGCTGTATTGTTGGGGGCGGGTTTATGGAGGTAATAAGCCACTTCCCTTTGCCAGTGTTTGGCACACCTTCCTACCGCTATTTGCAGTGCTTTGGTGGAGGTGATGTCCACCCCTCTGCAAAAGAATGCTATAGTAGGTATTTGTCACCTGAGTGCCACTAGAACAAAACAAAATGTAATTTATCAAAAATAAAAATAAAAAACTGTATGGCATTCCCAAGGAATGACATCTCAGATTTACCGACCACCGCATGCACTCAGGACATACAATAGATACATGTCCATAAAACATGAAAAAACAAATTCAAAACAAACAAAACACAGATTAAGGCTGATGGTAGTGATGGGGCAGAGGGAATGCAAACGAACTAGGCAGGCAGCAGAGAGAGGCAATGAACAGAAGAAGGGTATTCTACCAGACACAGCAGACACCCTACAAATGTCCCTTCATTTATATGTTTGGCTGATTTATAGAAACAAAGAGCAGTTACTTTTAAAGAGCATACAGATGAGTAGTGCATTCATCTGGAGTTCATTTGCAGTGGCTAGAGGCCCTGGAGTGCACATGCTCACTCTGTCTCTGTCTGCCTGTTATTCTTTGTATCTCTCTAATATAAAAATATAAATAAAATATTTTTTAAAAAGGTTTTGGGCCTCAACTATTTCCAGTAGTAAATCTCAGTATCTTGACAAGTTTCTCCATATGACCTACAGATTCTTTCAGATTCTTTGAATCACACTGGACTTTTCCATGCTTATAAAATGATTATTAACAAGGTTCTATCACAACCATGGGTTTAGAGCCTAACTCCAAGCACAAGATTCCAGAAACTTTTACAGGCAAAGCATTATTATTAATTATTTTCAATTAAACTTCAAAATACTATTTCCTGAGAATAAGTTACAAAGATAAACTAGCTTTACATTAGTTTTGCCTTATGTTTAAAAACATGGTTAATCTGAAAAAAAAAATAAAAAAGAATCCTATGACTTAACCTTGTTTCTTCTTTAACAGAAAGATACTAACCTGCTGAAGAGCTGTCACTCCAACTTTCCACCCTGGAAATGTATACAGAAGCTTACTACAAGAAGAAAAATAGTTAGAAGTAATTTTTTTTAAATGAAAACAAAATCAACTACATATTTAGAATGTAAAATAACAGGTACTACCTATTAAATTCGAACTTTACTAAGCACTATTCTAAGGACATATATAACTTAATATTCAAAATAATTACATGATGCAAATATTACCACCATTAAAACTGAGATTATGTCAAATAATTAAGGTAACACAGTTGCAATGGAGTCCAGATGCGTTCTAGGACACAAGCTGCTAACTGCTGTGCCCTGTCACTTATTACAAAATAGTGCTCAAGTATAAGAAAACGGTGAACAAGACACTTTAGACTACAATAAAAAAAAATTTAGGGGATGGAGAGATGGCTCAGTGGTTAAAGGCACTTGCTTACAAAGCCTGGCATCCAAGGTCCAATTCCCCAGTACCCACATAAAGCCTCATGCACAAACTGGCAGATACATCTGGAGTTTGTTTGTGGTAGGAGGCCCTGCTGCACCCATATTCATTCTCTCTCTCTCTCTCTCTCTCTCTCTCTTTCTCTCTCTCTGCTTGCAAGCAAATAAAACATTTTTTTAAAAAATTTAAAATACAGAGATTTCATTATTAAATGTACTTATTTATTTCTAGAAACACCAGTGAAGGGAATATATCAGATTTCTACCAAATAGTACGTGTGCATTACATGAACCATGGAAGGGCAATAATGCAGTCCTTAGTTTCAAAATTAAACCATGAATGATAATTAAGGCCACAGAACAGAAATATCTGAAATCATACTAATATTAAACACATTAAATGCTGTAAATGAGCAATGATTAATTTATCAATAATTACACAACAGATATTTAAAGTATAACAAAGACTATGAATATCAAAGAACCTGACAGATGAGGAGGGCAGAGGTATCCCTAGGCCGAGCACAGAGAACACAGACAATGATGACTGTTAAATTGAACTGAAATACTGATCACTCCTATTTCTCAGTTCCAGATGGAACAACTAGTGCGGAGTTACCTCACCCCTGGCACTGAAATTTTCCATTAATAATTTATAACTTCGTTCTTATAGGCTACCTCTATGTAAATTTTTAAACTAAGAACTCAGATAAGCATTAACCTTTCCCTTTCAGGTTCCTAAAGGTTTTGGAAGGGACAATTTAAATGGTTAAATATCTTTGCTATGTTAAAACTACACAATGCTGAGTTATCCCTTCTCTTGAGATAAATGTTCAAAAACAAGTACATGCACAGCCTTCTAGCTATACTAATGAAATTACAATAGACACTCATCATATTGGTATAACCAAAGCATTATTCTTTACAAACTATTTCTAAATGCCAGTACTAAATGAATGCAGATTTGCTTTATCACCACTTTCTTTCTTAGTTTAGCAAAAACTAGAAGCTGCTCAATTACTTTATTAGTCCTTTCTCTATAGCTACATAGATTCTTGCCAGTTTCTGAGCCATTATTACTTCCTTTTCAACGGGCATTTATGAAACTGCCTATCATGTACCAGAACAGCACGTGAGATTTCACATAAATGTTGCCATAAGCAAGAACTTCAAAAGTAGCCATGTGGGCAGACTGAATTGAGAGATTTTAGGATCCTTTAGAAAGCAGATGAGAGAACTGCCCAAGTTATTCTGAAAATAAAGCACTTACTTGGATTTTACATTCCATAACTGCAAGCTTCCTTGTTCACTACCTAGAAGTACTTTATTCAAATAGGTACTTGGATGCAGAATTGTAGAAATTTTAAAAACTGACTTGTCAAAAGTCAATCGCAGGTATTCTTCTATAAAAGCAAAAGTTGTATTAGTTTAATACATGTTTCATATACTCATATCTACCATGTTAAGTTCATTATATCAAAGACTTACATATTAACCTTAAAAAATACCATAGGAATAAATGTGATATGGTGACTTGTAAATGTGATTTAGACTATCAAAAATGATCAACAGGGGCTGAGGAGATGGCTCAGTGGGTTCAGTGCTTGCTGTGTAAGCATGAGGACCTGAGCTCAGATCCCTAACACCTATATGAACATAAGCCTGGTGTGGTGGCATGTGTCTGGAATCCCAACGTGGAGAGGCAGAAACAGGAGAGTCCTGAGGCTTGCTGGCTAGCAAATCTAGCCAAATTAGTAGTCCCTGTTTCAGAGAGAAACCTTGTCTCAAAAAAACCAACAAAACCAAGAGTGACTGAGGATATCAGACATCAACATTTGGCCTCCAAAAGCCACACGCATACACACGCTCCCATTCACATATGAACATGCATAGACACATACACATGAAAATAATCTGTAAATTCTAATATAGATTCAAAGTTACACTGCCAAACTGGTTTACAGAAAAGGAAGGACTGAAAATGATCCTGGGGATTTGCACGACTATTTTTATAATTTGATCAAGGTAAGAGAGAATGCACTAGGTGAAGAGAAAATGATCTGCAATGCTCTTGTGAACCATTCAAAAGCTACCAAGAGGCAAAGCTCAGTGCAACAAAGAATAGTACTTTGTTCACATGTTTAGTGAGAAGAATTTCCAATGGATGAAGAAAAGTAATTTATACATCTGTGGGTGGGGCGTGGGACAGCAAATCACTTGCTACAAAATCAAAATTCTTATGTTTACAGGCTGGGGAGATGGCTCAGTGGTTATAGGCACTTGCCTGCAAAGCCTGCTGGCCCAGGTGCAATTCCCCAGTACCCATGGAGTCAGATGCACAAAGTGGCACACGCAGCTGGGATTTACTTGAGTGCCAAGAAGCCCTGGTGTGTCCATAAATAAATATGAAAACAATTTTTACTAGATTTAGCAATAAATTTAGTATTAAAGAAAGCAGTGAAGAGGCATAGATATAAGGGGAAGTATACAAACTTTATATGGATGCTATTTTCAAAGCTTGCCTCTATTTGCAAATAGCAGTTTTACTTCAAGCCACCACAAAAGGCTTCCTTGATTCAATGAAAAATGAAATGGAAAAGCTAACACCAGCAGCAAGAAAGCCTGTAGGTCTCAAGAGCCAGATACTAAGACCCACAGAGCCACTGAACACGTTTCTTCATAGGAAATACATTTGAAATCTTATTCCCCTACTTGAGCATAAATAAAAGTTTATTAATTTCAAACTCTAAAAATCTCTAAGATACTAAAAAAAAACCATCTTATTAATCATTATTACTAATATAATAAACTAAAAAGGCAAACAGATTAAAGAACTTACAAAATTCAATTCCTAATGGATCCATAGCATCTTATTAAGAGAAAGCTAGTGATATTCTGATGTTAACTTCCTAACCTTTGAAAATATTGGCTCTGAAACATGCTCAGTGCTACTGCCCATCAGTCAAATGCACTGACTCCTAGTCCTGGGAAAGAATAACTGTCTTCTTTCATGTTACCTGATCACATTTTCTATCATAATCTCCTTTGCTGAAAGCTGAAAATCCTAACAAAGAATGGCTCAGTTGTCAATGTGCATAAAAATTCATTCCACAGAAGAAGCGAGATAACGTACCACTAACCTTAGATATTAGCTAAGCACACTTAACAGTTTATAAGTAATAACAAACTGATTACAACTGCCCATCTAGTTAGACATGCTAACATCTCACACATGGTAAACATTTATCAATTTTTTAATGTTTACATGTAAAACATCTAGTATAGAAGTTAGATTTACAAAGATTTTTAAGTATGCATATAAAAATAAATTAGTTAATTCTTACCTTCTGAATATATGTGCCAAATAATAAGAATGCTATCAGTGTCAATAGATATAACGTGATCCCCAAAAGGTTGCAAGAGATGGATTTCTGCCTTATGACCCTTAAAGGTATGCACTACCTATAAAGTCAAAGTTTGAAAGAAATTCATATTACTCACTTACCAATGTAATTACTATTCATAATATCCAAAAAGCATTTAATAATGAAAAATTATAATATTAAGGAATGTTGGTCCAGTTTTTGATGACTTGAGGTTAGATGATGAAATATGGAGCCACGCCTGTTCCCAGCTCTCTCAGCCAGTTCAGTAAGGAAGTGCAGTGTGGAGTAGGAACACAGCAGGAATGAGAACTCAGGGCCTGCCTCCCTTCTACACGCAGGGAAGCAGCACGCATGCATGCAGTCCCTCCTTGCCCAATTCAACCAGTGCAAATCCCTGCCTCCTAGGGAAATGGCACGCTACAGAAAGCTGACATTTACACAGTTCACTCCCACTACCTTCCAGGTGAGATGGGTAAGAGGATGGACAGCACTTCTTTGTACTTTCCTGCTATGACACAGAGACACTTATCCTTATAGTAGCTGATGACACTGTAAGTTTCTCCTTTGTGGTTTTAGTTTTCCCAGGCTCCAGTAACACTCTTCTCCCTTGCTCTTTGGCTCAAGGGGTGGTCAATTTCCCCATAGTTTATAGTTTCTGATGCCCTCCTACCTGTATTTTCTTCCCCTATAGCTGATATAGTTTTTCATTAATGTGTCTTCATCTACATGCATGGGTATGTGTATATACAAATATTTATAGATGAAACCAATTTTCTTGTCCTTTAGGAAATTGACTTTACATTGAAAATAAAATTAAAAGTTAAAATAGTTCAGTGGCACAAACCTCTTTATTACGGGCAAATGCAGAGAAAACATTGCCATATGCAGCAAAGATAAGCCTCCCATCAGCGGCCAGACAGCAGATATCTTGTGGGACAGAATTACCTCGGAGAAAATAGGAAAGAAGTAAGGATTTTTAAGACAATGGAACCAATGGAAATCTTAAATAGACATATAATATTTCCATGACTATAATTAAAATAAAGCTGAAAATCAGAGTATAAAATTTTGGCTTCAATTTTATAAACACT